>JAFEMH010003181.1:0-284130 GCA_022495995.1 Adenophora triphylla var. japonica | reverse complement strand
CTCTCAATATATACTACTCCATTTCCTAGCATTTCAATTCCTAGACGATATGGGATGTAATGTCCAATTTGGTTTTCAAATGCTAAGGCCTCTCAATATATACTACTCCATTTTCTAGCATTACAATTCCTAGACGATGTGGGATTAATATCCCATTTGGTATTCAAATGCTAAGGACTCTCAATATATACTAAATGAAAAAGCTTTCTTGAGAAAATATGGAGCTATGAAAATTCTTTAGTTAAGTGAGCCATTTGGGCAGCTTTCGATTAGGCGCCCTAGGCGTGACTTCAGGCGAGCGCCAAGCACAAAGAAAGTTGAGTGTTCACTAAGAAGCCAAAAGCCCGAAAATTTATACTATTCCATTTCCTAGCATTTCAATTCCTAGACCGATGTGGGATTAATATCTCATTTGGTTTTCAAATGCTAAGGCCTCTCAATATATACTATTCCATTTCCTAATATTTTAATTACTAAACGGTGTGGGATTAATATCCCATTTGGTTTTCAAATCTTAAAAGGTACGTCTGGCTAATATATACTAAATGTAAAGCTTTCTTTGAGAAATTAAGGAGCTATTAAAAGTCTTAGTTAAGGAGCCATTTGGCGGTGATTATGGAGCTCTAGGCGTGACCTAGGCCCGTCTAACACTAAGAAAGGCTGGTGTTTACTAAGGAGCCAAAGGCCCCAAAATTTATACATCAAGAAATTTATACATCAAGAAAGCTAATTTCACTAAGAAGCCAAATTCCCCAAAATAGATACTACTCCATTTCCTAGCATTTCAATTCCTAGATGATGTCGGATTAATGTCCACCTTGGTGTTCTTCAAATGCTAAGGCCTCTCAATATATACTACTCCATATCCTGGTGTTCACTAAGGAGCCAAAGGCCCCAAAATTTATACATCAAGAAAGCTAATTTCATTAAGGAGCCAAATTCCCCAAAATATGTACTACTCCATTTCCTAGCATTTCAATTCCTAGATGATGTGGGATTAATGTCCAATTTGGTTTTCAAATGCTAAGGCCTCTCAATATATACTACTCCATTTCCTATCATTTCAATTCCTAGACGATGTGAGGTTAATATCTCATTTGGTTTTCAAATGCTAAGGCATTTCAATATATACTAAATGGAAAGCTTTCTTGAGAAATTATGGAGCAATGAAAAGTCTTAGTTAAGGAGCCATTTGGCGGTGATTAGGCGCCCTAGGCGTGACTTAGGCGCGCCCAACACCAAGAAAGATTGTGTTCACTAAGGAGTCCCAAAATTTATAATATTCCATTTCCTAGAACTTCAATTCCTAGACGATGTGGGATTAATATATCATTTGATTTTCAAATACTAAGGCCTCTCAATATATACTACTCCATTTCCTAGCATTTCAATTCCTAGACGATGTGTGATTAACATCCCATTTGGTTTTCAAATGCTAATGCCTCTCAATATATACTACTCTATTTTCTAGTATTTCAATTCCTAGATTATGTGGGATTAATATACCATTTGGTTTTCAAATGCTAAGGCCTCTTAATATATACTATTCCATTTCCTAGACGATGTAGGATTAATATCTCATTTGGTTTTCAAATGTTAAAGTCTCTTAATAAATGGAAACATTTCTTGAGAAATTATGGAGTTATGAAAAGTCTTAGTTAAGGAGCCATTTGGCGGTGATTAGGCGCCCTAGGCGAGATCTAGGCGCGCCCAACACAAAGAAAGCTGGTGTTCACTATGGAGCCAAAGACCCCAAAATTTATACTACTCCATTTCCTAGCAATTCCATTCCTAGATGATGTGGGATTAATATCGCATTTTTTTTTCAAATCTCAAGGTCTCTCAATATATACTACTCCATTTCCTAATATTTCAATTCCTAGACGATGTGGAAGTAATATCCCATTTGGTTTTCAAATGCTAAGGCTCAACAACAAGAAGCTGGTGTTCACTAAGGAGTCAATGACCCCAAAATTTATACATCAAGATAGCTAGTGTTCACTAAGGAGCCAAAGGCCCCAAAATTTATACTACGCCATTTCCCAGCATTTCAATTCCTAGACGATGTGGGATTAATATTTCAATTGGTTTTCAAATGCTAAGGTCTCTCAATATATACTACTCCATTTCCTAGAATTTCAATTCCTAGACGATGTGGGATTAATATCCCTCTGATTTTTCAAATTTTATTTCAGGTTATTAAAGGGGGTGTGTTTAGTAAATGCGTAATGAACCTAGCCTCTATTTAGTCTCGGTTCTAGTTTGAACGGGAAAATGGGGGTGTGTTTAAGTGCTTTGCACTTCAACATTTATATAGTTATAGATTTCAAAGAAAGTTATAAATAGTAGGTGAAATTGCTCTCCACATAGCACGTCACACATCTATCCCTTTTATTTTTCCCATTTTTCATTATAGCAAGTCACTATCTTACAAATGTGAAATTACAAAATCGACCAAGTTTTCAATTCCAAAACCGGGCCGTGAGCGGAAAACGAAAATGGAAAGCTTTTTGAGAAATTAAGGAGCTATGAAAAGTCTTAGTTAAGGAGGCATTTGGCGGTGATTAGGCGCCCTAGGCGTGGCCTTGGCGCCTTAGGCGTGACCTAGGGGCGCCCAACGCCAAGAAATCTGGCTTCACAAAGGAGCCAAAGGCCCCAAAATTTATACTATTTCATTTTCTAGCACTATGCTAAGGTCTCTCAAAATATACTGCTCCATTTTCTAGCATTTCAATTCCTAGACGATGTGAGATTAATATCTCATTTGGTTTTCAAATGCTAAGGCCTCTCAATATATACTACTCCATTTCTTAGCATTTCAATTCCTATACGACGTAGGATTAATGTCCAATTTGGTTTTCAAATGCTAAGGTCTCTCAATATATACTACTCCATTTCCTAGCATTTCAATTCTTAGGCGATGTGGTATATTTGACTTTATAAGACTGTAAATATATCCAAAACCTCAGGGTTCATCAATTTAAAATTAATTTTTTTGGTTTGTCCATTTTTTTTTATTTTTTTATTTTCCTTCACGCCCCTTATATCTTGTAATTTCATAGTTGAAACTTGAAAGCTCCATCAGATTAGTGACCTGCTAATCTTCTCTAATTACATTAAATTCAGGAATGATTCATATGCAATCATCTTGCATCACATCACAATCACATGTCTAATTAAATATTGGTTCATTTCCTTGACAAAGTAATGGCCACTACATCATTTTCATGTTTATTTTCATTTTCATTTTCATTTTCATTAAAGCAATGTCTTTTAATAGTAGGAGTTTTATCAAAAACTATTTAAAAAAAATGCTATTTACAAAATAATATGTAAATTTTGATATTAGAAAAAACTTTTTTTAAAAATTTTTTTTTGCATTTTTAGTTAAAATAACTGATAAATGCATTTATCAGTTGTTTATAACTGATAATGATCAAACAAATAATAAATTCATTTATCAGTTTTTTAAAAAGTATTTTGTGTTTGATTTTTTTATTAAACAACTGATAAATGCATTTTTTTAACTGATAAATTTTTCAGTTATTTGACAGATAAATTCAAAAAAAAAGGAATTTTAATAATATTCAACTTTTATGAACTTTTCTTTTAAAATTAGTTTTTTGATAAATGTCCTTAATAATAACATCTACTCTACTTTATTATTCCTACTATAATAATGGGTGATAAAAGCCACACTTTATATCACATTTGTAGTCTTTCGTCTGAAGGCTTAACCTATTATAAATTATATTTCCTCCGTCTCACTTCAAAGGTCATATGATAATATTTCACGCTTCTTAAGATTTTTTTTTAAAATGAATAAAGAATTGCAAGTGGGTAGAAGATTAGAGGAGAGAGAATGTAAAAGTTAAAACATTTATGATAAAATCTCTTTTTGATTGATTTTTTTGTAAATATGTAAACATTATAAGGGAATAATGAATGATTTTTTTTTAAATATATTTACATTATAAGGGTATAAATGTCCGAAATACTGTTCAAAATTTGTCATTTATGGAATGGGACTCTAGTTTGGGACGGACCAAAAGAGAAAGTAGGACCCTTGAAGTGGGACGGAGGGAGTATTTGAAATTTCTACCTTTCATTTTTCCCTTTATTCCTTTTTCCCTTCATAATTGGAGAATCAGATGTGATTTTCTCCTTTTGGGCTTTGCCTTCACATACTTACTACTTCCGTCGCTAAAAACATAATTTTATTTCATTTTTGATGATCAATCTCAAACTCAACCATTTAATCAAATTACTCCCTCCTTTATAAAAGAATTAGTGTTACACCCGTGCGTTTTAACGCACGGACAAAAAACTATTTCAAAGAAAGTTAGAAATAATAAGAGAAGTTGCTCTCCATAGAGCACGTCACACATTTATCCCTTTTATTTTTCCTCTTTTTCTTTATAGTAAGACACTATCTTACATATGTGAAATGACAAAATCGACCAAGTTTCTAATTCCAAAACTGGCTGTGAGCGGGAAACGAAAATTGAAAGCTTTCTTGAAAAATTAAGGATCTATTAAAAGACTTAGTTAAGGAGCCATTTGGCGGTGATTAAGCGCCCTAGGCGTGACCTTGGCGCCTTAGACGTAACCTAGGCGCGCCCAACGCCAAGAAAGTTGGTCTTCACAAAGGAGCCAAAGGCCCCAAAATTTATACTATTTCATTTCCTAGCACTATGCTAAGGCCTCTCAATACATATATATACTACTCCATTTTCTAGCATTTCAATTCCTAGACGATGTGGGATTAATATCCCATTTTGAGAAATTAAGGAGTTATGAAAAGTCTTATTTTTTATTTCAAAATCATAGGTTATGTTGTTGATTACTAAAACTGGTTTTGAAAGTAAGAGTAGTTGTATTGTTGACAACTAAAATTGATTGAATGTTTATGTACTTACTTTACTGGGATGCAATTCACACTTTTAATAGATTAAGTCATTTATTAATAAAAAAATCAAAATTTGAAAAAAAAAAAAGGAAGTATAAGGGCTATTAAAATAACAACAACACTTGTTTCAAAATAATTTCAAGTCGACTATCAGAAATTGTTTTATAGGACTAGTCTATGAAGTAGTGACGAGTAAACAACAAAAAATTGAAGAACTGGTAAAATAAAAATAAAGGTAGAAATAAAAATTGTGAAAGCTAAGAGGATATTTACGAAAAGATCAAAGCGTGAAAAAAATTACGAGAAACAAGAATATAAAATCACTAGAAAAGAAAATAATAATTAATTATAATAATAAATAAATAATAATTAATTATAATAATAATAAAGAAAATAATAGTGTGGCCCTATGAGTTTCTAGAAACTCTACACTCGCCTTTAATTTCTTTACTTAACCAGAATAATTGATCAAAGGTGTGCCAACTGAAAAAGCCAACATGGTTTTTGGATTAAGGTCTTGGACTCTCTACCTTCATCTACTCATTGTGCTGGTAATTTCTCAATTTTAT
Source organism: Adenophora triphylla var. japonica (assembly GCA_022495995.1). NCBI lineage: Eukaryota > Viridiplantae > Streptophyta > Magnoliopsida > Asterales > Campanulaceae > Adenophora > Adenophora triphylla. The sequence goes on along the minus strand of JAFEMH010003181.1, from coordinate 278,652 downwards.
TACATTTGTGATTATAATTTTTCAAATTTCTTCCTTATTGTTGTTGACATGAAAACAAATACTTTTAGTTTATGTTTATGTTTATGTTTATTGTTGTTAATTAATTTAATTGTTTTTCTTCTTATTGTTGAAACATATTGATCTTGCAGTATGTTCTTGGAGATAGCACTGCCAAGAACCATGGCATGGATGATCATGATAACATATTACAACTTCATAGCATGGATGCATCTCATGATCAAGAACATGATCATCCATCATCATCATCCCACATCCACATGCATCATCCCATAGACCCTACCTTACATGTGTTCTTCACCATTGAAGATATATTTGTAGGAAAAGTTATGCCTATTTACTTTCCAAGAAGAAAACTTTCTTCACTTCACTTCTTGCCTAAACAAGAAGCTGACAAAATTCCGTTCTCACTAGACCAACTCCCAAATCTTCTAGAACTTTTCTCCATCTCACCAGGCTCTCCAAAAGCCATGGCCATGGAAGACACACTTGGAACGTGTGAAACTAGTGCTATAGGTGGGACCAAACTATGTGCCACTTCATTAGAATCCATGCACAAATTCATACGTGGCAGCTTCGGATTGGATGTTGACCGGCTCGAAGAAAAGACCACTACACACATCACAAAATCAAATATCCTTTTGCAAAACTACACTTTTTTGGAGATTTTAGAAGATATATTAGCTCCTAAAATGGTTGCTTGTCACACTTTGCCTTACCCTTATGCAGTTTTCTATTGTCATAGTCAAGAAACTAAGAATAGAGTGCTTAAGGTTTTACTTGAAGGGGAAAATGGAGATAAGGTGGAAGCTTTAAGTGTTTGTCATATGGATACCTCTCAATGGAACCGTGATCGTGAGTCGTTTGGCGTGCTTGGAATTGAGCCAGGGACGCCGGTTTGCCATTTCTTTGCGGCCGATAATAAAGTGTGGATCCAGCCACAAGTTTGAGTTCTATGTAGCTCTTTCAGCATGGCAAGAATATTAGCTATTGTGAAATTAATGTATCTCATGACAAGTTTGTATAATAAGTTGCTTAAGGTTCTATGTTTAGGGCTAAAAGTTATTGTGTGTGTGTGTGTTATGTAATTGCAGTTTGTTGAACTTTATGTGTTCTATTTTCTATTGGCCTTTATCTCTTTATTTATAGGCCAAACTATAGCGCTTGTGTAAAAGGTAATTTGTCGTGATTAGGCCATAGCAAATGTTAAGGTTTAACCTACTACGTGGTCCTACTAACCGTTTGAGCTTTTAAATTAGCCGATAACTTTAACCCTAGACAGTACAATTAGAATATTAGTGTTAGTAAATAATATGTTGTATATCTTGTAATTGTATAGCGACTAGTATTCTTTTACCCGTGCCAACGGCATACTGACAGTATGAAATTGGTCGGTCATACAGTAATATACGATGTACTCGGCGATTGAAAGATTTAAAACAGATCGATTGCCTTAATTTATGGTTAAAATTTTATTCCACCATCATAATAACACACGAAATATTTACAAAACAATCAATAAAGATTCTTAAACGTATAAAAGAAAAGGGAAAATCTTATGATTATAAACACAAATATCCCGATTTCATTCTACTAAACCACAAACGAAAGTGACAAGCAGATCCTGAGTAGAAGTGTAACAGCCAAATATTAAATGTGGAAAATTGAAACGGAAATCATTATGGCTAATGATTTCGGATTAATGGTGTTTAATTTCGTAATAAAATTGTTTATTACATTTTATTACATAATTAAAACCTTTTGATTTTCAGTTTTAATATTGGTTGATTGAATATGTATAAATTATTGTTTGTTAACAACAATTGAACAACTTGGAGAACTTGGAAAACTACTTGAAAAAACACAACAGAGAAAAGCACTTGGTTTTTTCTGCAAATCCTCCTCCATATCACCTTGTTGCATCTTGTTGATTCTTCCTTGGCCTCCTAGCTTGCATATAGAAGAAGAGGTGATCTAGTCCAAGCACGGTTTAGCTCACCGGGAACTTTAGGTGCAAAGTGCCCCCGGTCCGCACGTTCTATCCTGGGAGACAAGCGATCCAAGAAAACTCAAGCACACTCGGTGAGGGATCGAATATGTCTTAAGGAGACAATGATTTCATTGGGCTCGTGCAGCAATTTCAACAACTTCTCCTTTAGTATTTTCAGTTTTTATTAATTGTATATTATTTTAATTTTCTGTAATTGTACACCCTTGTAACAATCTTAAGACATATCCCTAATCGAGGGAGTCGATTACAGATTTTGAAAAACAGGAAATACTAACTAAGTTGTTGTGTTTCAGATGGCGACTAACAACAACAACGTGGAGACCCAAATTGGATCCCAAACTGGACCCCAAACTAATCCCCAAACTCGAAACGGAAGTGGCTATACTATTGTGACAAATGCTCCAACTATCCATATCCCTACCACTCATGCGGAAAAACCCGAGAAGTTTGTTGGCCCCGACTTTAAGCGTTGGCAACAAAAGATGTTTTTCTACCTCACTACCTTGCACTTGGCAAAATATCTGAAAGATGATATGCCAAAGGTGAGTGAAGGAGAAACGGATGTTACAACCTTGGTTGCGGTTGAAACATGGAAGCATGGGGAATACTTGTGTAGAAACTATGTCCTCAATTCGCTTTCAGATTCTCTTTATAATGTGTATAATGAGAAAAAGTCTGCAAAGGAATTGTGGGGGTCGTTGGACCACAAATATAAGATTAAGGATGCGGGAACAAAGAAGTTCATTGTTGCCCGTTTCCTTGATTTTAAGATGGTGGACAACAAGAGTGTGAAATCTCAAGTTGATGAGTTTCAAACTATTTTGCACGAGATTCATCCCGAAGGTATGGTTATAAGTGAAAGCTTTCAAGTGGCTGCAATCATTGAGAAATTGCCTCCATCTTGGAATGATTTCAAGAACTACCTTAAGCATAAGCGAAAGGAAATGGATGTGGAAGGAATTATCCTTCGTTTGAGTATTGAAGAGAACAATAGAGTCGCTGAGACCAAGTTTATTTCTAGTGTGGCTAAGGCCAATGTGGTGGAGCATGGTGAAAGCTCTAAAGGCAAAAGGTTTGGTAAGGGAAAAGGGAAGGTTGTGACAACTTCCAAGAATTCCTACTTGGGACCAAAAGGTGGTGTTTCCAAGAAGAAGTTATTTGGAACTTGTTATAATTGTGGCAGTGAAGGCCACAAGGCTCATGCTTGCAAGTTGCCAAAGAAGGCTCGTGAGGCAAACATGGTGGAAGGCATTGCTAGAGAAGTGTCCGAGATGCACCTCGCAGCTGTGATTTTCGAGGTGAATTTGGTGGGTTCAAACCTAAATCAATGGTGGATTGACACCGGTGCTACTAGACATGTGTGCTCCAATAGAGACATGTTTAGTACTCTTGTTGCTAAGGATGGCGAGAAGCTATTCATGGGGAATTCAGCCACCTCCGAGATCAAAGGAGAAGGAAAAGTGGTCTTGAAGATGACATCCGGGAAGGAGTTGACTCTCAACAACGTGCTTTATGTTCCCGACATCCGGAAGAACTTGGTGTCCGGATCGCTTTTGATAAAGCATGGATTTCGTATTGTGTTTGAGTCCAATAAAGTCACTTTGTCTAAGAGTGGAATGTTTGTAGGCAAAGGTTATGTCAATGATGGACTGTTTAAGCTAAGTGTAATGGTTGTTAAGGCGAAAGCTAATGATATGTATCTCTTCCGTTTACTTGCTTGAGTCATCTAATTTGTGGCATGGTAGACTTGGTCATGTTAATTTTGATTCTATACGTCGTTTGACAAAAGCAAACTCTATTCCAAAGTTTAGAGTTGATTGTAAACAAAAATGTAAAATTTGTGTAGAAGCAAAATTAACAAGAAAGTCATTCCATTCAGTTGAAAGACATAGTGAACCACTTGAATTGGTTCACACGAACTTATGTGACTTTAAATCAACACAATCATGGGGCGGCAATAAGTACTTCATAACTTTTGTAGATGATGGCACAAAGTATTGCTATGTGTATCTTCTAAAAAGTAAAGATGAAGCTATAGAGAAGTTTACTCTCTATAAAAATGAAGTTGAGAATCAATTAAACCGGAAAATTAATGTGCTAAAAAGTGATAAAGGGGGTGAATATGAATCTCCATTTGAAGCAATTTGTACTCAAAGTGGAATTAAACATATAACCTCGGCACCTTATACACCCCAACAAAACGGTGTTGTCGAAAGGAAAAATCGGACATTAAAAGAAATGATGAATGACATGTTATTGAGTTCGAGATTATCGGATAACATGTAGGGGGAAGCCGTGTTGTCGGCTAACTATGTGTTAAACAAAATACCCCGAAAGTAACAAGACAAAACTCCTTATGAACTATGGCATGGAAGAATGCCAAGTTATAAACACTTGAGAGTGTGGGGGTGTCTTGCAAAGGTAACCATACCTCCTCCTAAAAAGGTGAAAATTGGACCTAAAACTGTTGATTGCATATTTATTGGCTTTGCACATAACAGTATTGCTTATAGATTTCTTGTGTATGAGTCGAAAATCGAAGCTATACACAAAAATACTATAATGGAATCTGTGAACTTATCTTTCTTTGAGAATATATTCCCGTGTAAGTCAAGAAATGAGGCAAGCTCATCGACTAGGGTAATAGATTCAATAGAAGAAGAACACGTTTAAGATAAAAGTGAAGAAGAAGAGGTAGAACCTCGACGAAGCAAAAGAGCTAGGATTGAAAAATCCTATGGTCTGGACTTTCTAACCTATATGGTAGAAAGTGAACCACAAAGTTACAAAGAAGCCGTTAGCTCTTCGGAAGGACCTTTGTGGAAGGAAGCAATTAAAAGTGAAATTGATTCCATTTTGCAAAATCACACATGGAAACTAGTGGACCTTCCTCCGGGAAGTAAAACACTAGGATATAGGTGGATTTTCAAAAGAAAAATGAAGGCGGACGGAACAATTGATAAGTACAAGGCCCGACTTGTAATTAAATGTTACAGACAGAAAGAAGGCCTAGACTATTTTGACACGTATTCTCCGGTCACGAGAATAACGTCAATAAGAGTTGTACTTGCAATTGCCGCATTGAGAAATCTTGAAATACATCAAATGGATGTAAAAACAGCCTTTCTAAATGGAGATTTAGAAGTGGAGATTTACATGGAACAACCTGAGGGGTTTGTTGCGCATGGAAAAGAAAAGAAGGTGTGCAAATTAGTAAAGTCATTGTATGGCTTGAAACAAGCACCAAAACAGTGGCATCAAAAATTTGATAATGCTATGATGCAAAGTGGATTTAAGATAAATGAGTGTGACAAATGTGTCTATACTAAAACAACGAAAAATGGCTATGTCATTTTGTGTCTTTATGTAGACGACATGCTTATCATAGAAAGTTGTGATAAGATGATCAAATCCACGAAAGACATGTTGAATTTGAAGTTTGACATGAAAGATATGGGACTTGCGGACGTAATCCTTGGAGTTAAAATTTCTAGAATATCCAACGGACTTGTGTTAAGTCAAACTCATTATGTGGATAAAATTCTTGAGAAATTTAGCAAGGATGACAATGGAATAGCGAGTACTCCAATCGACCCAAATCTTCATCTATCTAAGAATAGAGATGAACCGGTGTCTCAATTAGAGTATTCGAGAATCATTGGAAGTATAATGTACTTGATGAGTTGTACTAGGCCGGATATTGCTTATACTGTTAGCAAGTTAAGCCGGTATACAAGTAATCCTGGAACAAATCATTGGAAGGGTATAGTAAGAGTACTAAGGTACTTAAGATATACTCATGAGTTTGGATTACATTACACTAGACATCTAGCGGTGATAGAAGAATATAGTGATGCTAATTGGATATCGGATATCAAAGACTCAAGGTCTATAAGTGGATATCTATTCACATTAGCAGGTGCTGCTATATCATGGAAATCTTCTAAGCAAACTGTTATAGCTAGATCAACCATGGAATCTGAGTTTATAGCATTAGATAAATGTGGTGAAGAAGCCGAATGGCTACGCCAATTTCTAGAAGATATTCCAAGATGGTAAAAGCTCGTGCCCGCAATTAGTGTACATTGCGATAGCTAATCTGCGATTGGAAGGGCACAAAGTCATATGTATAATGGTAAGTCTAGACATATACGTCGAAGACATAATACCATTAAACAACTATGTGCAACTGGCACCATATCTATTGATTATGTGAGGTCAAAAGATAATTTGGCGGATCCGCTAACCAAAGGGTTAAGTAAAGAGATAGTTGCAAGGTTGACATTGGGAATGGGTTTAAAGCCTCTTGAGAAGTTAAACACAGCGGAAAACCCAACCTAGTTGACTGGAGATCCCAAAATCTAGGTTCAAAGAGACAACCTAACTGTTAAAAGACTTGTAGCGTCACTGTGGGGGTCAACCCTATACTCATTCCTTAAAGTGACATCCCGAGATGAATGAGGTTAAGCCTATGACTTTTAATGATTCTTATGTGAAGTAAAGTGGGTTACTTAAAAGAATCACCTATGTGAGAAAGAAGTAGAGGCCGCTTCGAGGAGAATTATGTGAGGCTCAATTCATAGACCTTCTCACAGAACCAGGCATTGTGATCCAGGGCCATGAATGGACACAGCTATGAGAGATGAGTTGTGTTAGGGAGATACCTGTGTAAAGTATATGATCGGCTACAAACATAATTTCATTTCAGTTTTCATGATCAATCTCAAACTCAACCGTTTAATCAAATTACTCCCTCCTTTATAAAAGAATTAGTGCTACACCCGTATGTTTTAATGCACGGATATAAACTATTTCAAAGAAAGTTAGAAATAATAGGAGAATTTGCTCTCCATAGAGCACGTCACACATCTATCCCTTTTATTTTCCCCCTTTTTCTTTATAGCAAGTCACTATCTTACAAATGTGAAATGACAAAATCAATCATGTTTTCAATTCCAAAACTGGCTGTGAGCGGGAAACGAAAATGGAAAGCTTTATGAGAAATTAAGGAGCTATGAAAAGTCTTAGTTAAGGAGCCATTTAGCGGTGATTAGGCGCCATAGGCGTGACCTTGGCACCTTAGGCGTGATCTAGGTGCGCCCATCGCCAAGAAAGCTGTTCTTCACAAAGGAGCCAAAGGCCCCAAATTTTATACTATTTAATTTTCTAGCATTATGCTAAGGCCTCTCAATATATACTGCTCTATTTTCTAGCATTTCAATTCCTAGACGATGTGAGATTAATATCTCATTTGGTTTTCAATTGCTAAGGCCTCTCAATATATACTACTCCATTTCCTAGCATTTCAATTCCTATATGACGTAGGATTAATGTCTCATTTGGTTTTCAAATGCTAAGGCCTCTCAATATATACTACTCAATTTTCTAGCATTTCAATTCTTAGACGATGTGGTATAGTTGATTTTATAAGACTGTATATATATGTATGTATAAATATATCCAAAAACTTAGGGTTCATCAATTTAAAATAGTTTTTGGGTTTGTCCAATTTTTTATTTATTTATTTTCGTTCACGCCCCTTATATATTGTAATTTCATAGTTGAAACTTGAATCTCCATCAGATTAGTGACCTGCTAATCTTCTCTAATTACTTTAAATTCAGGAATGATTCATATGCAATCATCTTGCATCACATCACAATCACATGTCTAATTAAATATTGGTTCCGTTCATTGACAAAGTAATAGCCACTGCATCATTTTCATTTTCATTTTCATTAAAGCAATATCTTTTAATAGTAGAAGTTTTTATCAAAAACTATTTTAAAAAAATGAAATTTAATAAAAAATATGTAAGTTTTGATATTAGAAAAAACTTTTTTTCTCTTTTTAATTTTTTTTTTTTTGCGTTTTTAGTTAAAATAACTTATAAATGCATTTATCAGTTGTTTATAACTAATAATGATCAATCAACTAATAAATTCATTTATCAGTTTTTTAAAAAATATTTTGTGCTTGATTTCTTGATTAAACAACTGATAAATGTATTTTTTTAACTGATAAATGCATTTATCAGTTATCTGACAGATAAATTCAAAAACAAAAGGGAATTTTTTTATAATATTCAACTTATATGAATTTTTCTTTTAAAATTAGTTTTTTGATAAATGTCCTTAATAATAACATCTACTCTACTTTATTACTCCTACTATAATAATGGGTGATAAAAGCTAGACTTTATATCACATTTGTTGTCTTCCGTTGGAAGGCTTAACCTATTATAAATTATACTTTCTCCGTCTCACTTCAAGAGTCCTATGGTAGTATTTCACGCTTCTTAAGAATTTTTTTAAAAAATGAATAAAGAATTGGAAGTGGGTAGAAGATTAGAGGAGAGAATGTAAAAGTTTAAACATTTACGATAAAATCTCTTTTTGATTGATTTTTTTGTAAATATGTTAGCATTATAAGGGAATAATAAATGATTTTTTTGTAAATATATTTACATTATAATGGTACAAATGTCCGAAACACTGTTCAAATTTTTCCATTTTTGAAATGGGACTCTTAGTTTGGGACGGACCAAAAGGAAAAGTATGACCCTTGAAGTTGGACGGAGGGAGTATTTGAAATTTCTACCTTTTATTTTTCCCTTTTTTCCTTTTTCCATTCATAATTGGAGAATCTGATGTGATTTTCTCCTTTTGGGCTTTGCCTTCACATACTTGCTACTTCCGTCCCTAATTACATAATTTTATTTCATTTTTCAGGATCAATCTCAAACTCAAAAATTTAATCAAATTACTCCCTCATTTATAAAAGAATTAGTGCTACACCAGTGTGTTTTAAAGTACGGATAAAAAATTATTTTAAAGAAAGTTAGAAATAATAGGAGAAGTTGCTCTCCATAGAGCACGTCACACATCTATCCCTTTTATTTTCCCCCTTTTTTTTTTATAGCAAGTCACTATCTTACAAATGTGAAATGACAAAATCGATCAAGTTTCCAATTCCAAAACTGGTTGTGAGCGGGAAACGAAAATGGAAAGCTTTCTTGAGAAATTAAGGAGCTATAAAAGTCTTAGTTAAGGAGTCATTTTGCGTTGATTATGCGCCCTAGGCGTGACCTTGATGCCTTAGGCGTGACCAAGGCGCGTCCAACGCCAAGAAACCTGGTCTTCACAAAGGAGCCAAAGTCCCCAAAATTTATACTATTTCATTTCCTAGCACTATGCTAAGGCCTCTCAATATATACTGCTCCATTTTCTAGCTTTTCAATTCCTAGACGATGTGGGATTAATATCCCATTTGATTTACAAATGATAAGGCCTTTCAATATATACTACTCCATTTCCTAGCATTTCAATTCCTATATGATGTAGGATTAATGTCCAATTTGGTTTTCAAATGCTAAGGCTTCTCAATATATACTACTCCATTTCCTAGCATTTCAATTCTTAGACGATGTTGTTGGGTTTCGAGGGTCCATGCGCAGCAGAAGAATGCAAATTAACTCGAAAACTCGGAGCCCTAGGATCCGTTCTAGATGATTAATTAAGAAAGATGAAATAGAATAACCAACCTTGTTTGCTTTTGTCGTTGATAAACACGTTCCAACTCCAGATTGATGAACTAGTGAATCCTCAATGAACGATTCTTGAATCACGAACGTTAGATCTTGATTGGCGAAGATCCTCTATGTGTATCCACGCGTTGAACGAACCCTAGAACAATTCTAGGTGGATTTCTAGATCCTTTGATTGAAACTCCTTTCAATCAATGAAGAAATATGGAATTGGTGTTTTTGATCTCTCAATTCACAATTGAAAATCACTCTCTTTTCTGTTTCTCTAAACCCAAAACGTGAGTATGACTGCTATGGCAACCAGGGGTTTGTATTTATACGTTATAAAAATTTTCCCCTCGCGAAAACCCTAATTTTAAGTCAATTACGTATTAGTCCAGCGCCGAAGGGATGACTCGTCCCCTGTGGCACGAGTCGTCCCCTTTCACCAAGCTTACGATACTGTGCGTCCCCTTAAGGAGAATAGTTGGTTCGGCCTGGGGCACGAGTCGTCCCTATGGGCACGACTCGTCCCCATGGGCACGAGTCGTCCCTCAGGACACTCCCTCTGAATCACTCGTCCTAGGCCAATGGAATAGTTGGTTCTGGCCTGGGGACGAGTCGTCCCCTGAGTACAGAAATTCCATATTCTTCATTTTTGACAATTCGTTCGATGCGTGCGACCCTATAGGACTATATTATGTTGGCAATGAGTTCGATCACATCGATCTTCATAAGACATGAGCGGACTCTAGCAAGCCATCATGTCTACCCAAATAATATAATATCAAGTTCGATTTCCTATATAGAACATATCACAATCCCATTGTCACACGATGTTATATTGAACATGAGTCATGGTCCACGTCAACTCATATTGTTCAATGCTTTCTCGTTACTAAGTAAATTGATCAATCGAATGATATTAATCACATTAATTCATTCGGACATGGTCATGTACATCATCAATCTTACTTACGAGTGGCCTAGCAAACATCTCTCTTTACAAGGGACAAATTTCCATCTTGACTTATCATTCTTCCAAACAGGAATCATATCATGCCAATAATAGCCCTTATTGTTGTCCGGTTAAAGACAACGTTAAACTATATCAAACATAATATTCATCGAGTGAAAGACGATGATAATCTCGTGTCAAAGGATATCAATGATATGACTATATGAGATTTAATTATGACATTTGACCATGACATAAATCTCATAATGGGTCAAGTCCAGTACCTTGTTCTCTAACAAGTACCCAAGAATTTAATGTGCATCCCTATGCATATAATCATCACATGATTATCCATTAAACTTCATACTAGTGCTTCATAAGTACTAGGGACACGATTATTACAATAAACATGCAAACATATATAATAATCAAAGTAATAATCTCATATATAAATGAATAATGACATTACAAATAAGTCTATCACTATAGGCCTAGGGCACTAACACCTACAGTCTCCCACTTGCACTAGGCCCAATCATTCATGTATCTTATACCCATGGACCTAACATGACCATCATGTTTAGCTTGTGGCAAAGGCTTGGTGAGAGGGTCCGCAATGTTGTCATCCGTAGGTACCTTGCATATCTTGACGTCCTCCCTTTCACAGATTTCTCAAATGAGGTGGAAACGTCTCAAAATGTGTTTGGATCGTTGATGTGACCTTGGTTATTTTGCTTGGGCAATAACACCATTATTGTCACAATAAAGCTCTATCGGGTTAGTGATACTCGGAACGACTTCTAAGTCACTAACGAACTTCTTGATCCAAACCGCCTCCTTAGCCGCATCCGATGCTGCTATATATTCTCGCTTCGGTTGTAGAATCAAGAATGCTGCTTTGCTTGGAACTCTTCCAACTAACGGCACCTCCATTTAGCATAAACACGTACCCGCATCGCGATCTAAAGTCATCTTTGTCGGTTTGAAAGCTTGCATCTGTGTAACCCTTTACAACCAGATCATCTTCCATTCCTCCAAATACCAAGAATACATCCTTAGTTCTTCTCAAATACTTAAGAATATTTTTGACTGCTATCCAATAGTTCTCACCAGATCGGGATCGGTATCTACTCGTTGCGCTTAGAGCATACGAGACATCGGGTCTAGTACATAACATGGCATACATGATAGACCCAATTGCCGAAGCATATGGAATATCACTCATCCTCTTTCGCTCATCATTTGTCTTAGGACAATGAGTCTTGCTAAGAGTAATGCCATGTCCCATTGGCAAGTTCCCTCTCTTAGAATTTTCCATGCGGAATCTTCTAAGGAGCTTGTCAATATATGTACTTTGACTCAAACCAATCATCCTTCTTGATTTATCTCTATAGATCTTGATACCAAGGATATAAGCCGCTTCACCCATATCTTTCATTGAGAAACATTTTCCTAACCAGGACTTGACAGTCTCAAGTGCAGGAACATTGTTTCCAATGAGCAAGATGTCATCGACATATAACACCAGAAATAGTACTATGCTCCCACTTATTTTCTTGTATACACAAGGTTCATCTTCGTTTTTGATGAAGCCAAACTCTTTGACTGATTCATCAAAACGTAGATTCCAACTCCTCGAAGCTTGCTTCAATCCATAATTGGATCTCTGCAACTTACATACTTTATTAGAATTCTTTGGATCGATAAATCCTTCAGGCTGTATCATGTATACATCCTCAAGTAGGTTTTCGTTAAGAAACACTGTTTTGACATCCATTTGCCATATCTCATAGTCATAATATGCGGCTATGGCAATTAAGATTCTAATAGACTTAAGCATTGCTACGGGCGAAAAGGTTTCATCATAGTCAACGCCATGAATCTGCCTATACCCCTTAGCAACAAGCCTAGCCTTATAAGTATGTACCTTCCCAACCATGTCGGTTTTCTTTTTGAAAACCCACTTGCACCCTATGGTTTTTACACCTTCAGGTGGATCAATCAAGTTCCAAACTTGATTATCGTACATCGATTTGATCTCGGATTCCATGGCTCCTAGACACTTGTCCGAATCAGGAGTGGACATCACCTCTTGATAGGAAGTAGGTTCATCATTCTCAATGATTTCTACTTCGTTACTTTCCGTCATGAGAAATCCATATCTCTCAGGTTCGGATCGTATCCTATCCGATCTGGGAAGAACTTGTGTATCTTGAACCGGTTCCACAACTGCTTGTGAATTTGGTTCCATCTCTACTATTGGTTCCTTGTCATTTTCGGGTTCTTGAATTTCTTAAAGATCAATTTTACTCCCACTAGTTTCTTTAGAGAGAAACTCTTTCTCTAGAAAGACACCATGTCGAGCAACAAACACTTTGTTCTCGGATCTGTTGTAAAATTGATATCCTTTCGTTTCCTTAGGATAACCTACGAAAATACATTTATCGGATCTGGGTGCAAGCTTATTTTCAGAAACCAATTTCTTTACATAAGCTTCACATCCCCAAATCTTCATGAAAGATAAACTAGGTTTTCTTCCATGCCACATCTCATGTGGGGTCTTAGGAGCCGATTTAGTAGGGACCTTATTAAGTGTGAAAGCAGCTGTTTCCAGTGCATGTCCCCAAAAAGAAATAGGAAGGTTAACTTGACTCATCATCGATCGAACCATATCTAATAGAGTTCGATTTCTCCTTTCGGACACACCATTCCATTGTGGTGTTCCGGGTGGAGTAAGTTCTGAAACAATTCCATAACCCTTAAGATGATCGTCAAATTCTTGGCTTAAATATTCACCACCTCGATCGGATCGAAGTGTTTTAATAGTTTTTCCAAGTTGATTTTGTACTTCATTTTGAAATATTCTAAATATCTCAAATGCTTCACTCTTGTACTTCATCAGATAGACATAGCCATATCTTGATAAGTCTTCAGTGAACGTTATGAAGTACCGAAATCCTCCCCTAGCAATGCTATTCATTGGTCCACATACATCAGTATGTATGAGAGCCAATAAATCACTAGCCCTTTCACTACTCTTAGTAAAAGGTGCTTTAGTCATCTTGCCCAATAAACAAGATTCGCAAACATCATATGATTCATAATCATATGAGTCTAAATATCCATCTTTATGGAGTTTAGAGACGCGTTTCTCATTTATGTGACCAAGACGGCAATGCCATTTAAATGTGTTGTTCACATTGTTTGGTTTAGATTTCTTATTTACATGATAGACATTATCAACATTATTTTCAATATCTAAGACATAAAGGTCATTAAAAGAATGAGCAATACAGTAAAGCATATCATTCAAATAAATGGAAAATTTCTTATTCTCAATAAGAAAACGATAACCTTCATTGTCTAAACAAGAAATTGAAATAATGTTTCTGCTCAAATCCGGAACATAATAGCAATTATTTAAAACTAATATTAGTCCGCTCGGTAAAGTGACTTCATAAGTCCCTACGGCCAATGCAGCAACCCTTGCTTCATTTCCAACCCGCAGGTCTACTTCACCTTCCTTGAGCAACCTTCTATTCTTTAGTCCCTGCACATTTAGGCAAATGTGAGATCCACATCCGGTATCTAATACCCAAGAACTAGAAGTAGAAAGTAGAATATCTATCACATAGATACCTGAAGTCATGGCAATCTCATTGCCCTTCTTCTTCAGTCCTTCCTGATAAACCTTGCGCTTACGCCTCCAATGCCCGGTTCCTTGCAATGGTAGCACACCGCATCCTTTTGGGATTTGGGTTGAGGCTTCTCAACAACGGCAACCTTTGCCTCCGATTTAGCAACTTTTGCCTTAACCTTGGTTTTCTTGAACCCCTTTCCTTTATTCACCATCAACACTTGATTGGTTTTCTTGGCGATATTGTTCTCCGCATTCTTAAGCATCCCATGCAATTTAGACAGAGATTTATTCATCCCATTCATGTTATAATTCATAACAAACTGATTATAACTTTCTGGGAGTGAATGCAATATCATATCCATAGCCAGTTCCAACTGGATAGGATATCCAAGCCTCTCAAGGTGTTCGAGGTGACCCTCCATTTTCAACACATGAGGCCCAACAGGTTGTCCTTCAATCATCTTGCATGAATGAAGAGCCTTCATGGTGTCAAACCTTTCCTGACGTGCTTGCAACTGGAACATTTCCTTCAAATGATTTTCCAAATCATAAGCTTCCATGTGTACAAGGTCCTTCTGAAGGGCCTACTCATGGTAGCAAGCATCAAGCAACCAACATCAATAGAATCATCCATATGCTTCTTATGTTGATCCTTTTCAGCTCGAGTTGCATTAGCAGCAGGCTCGGGTGGAACGGGTCCATCGAGAATGTACAACTTCCTTTCCTGTTTGAGAACAATTCCCAAACTGCGGATCCAATCCACATAGTTGTTGCCATTCTCTTCTAACTTGTCCTTCTCAAGGACTGATCGCAGTGATAGAGTTTGATTAGTGTTTACAGCCATTGATCTACAAAGATATGCAACAAATATGAACACATATAAGTACCTATTTCATTTAAGAGATTTAAATAACGTATTTCATAAATACTCCCACTAAATTATATAACCTTCTTATACAATCATGCATAATATAATTTAATAGGCTAAGACCCAACTTTAATTTAATTTCAAGTCGGTATGGCACGATCCGCTCAAAATTAAACTAAAAAGGAAGATAACATTTATCAATCATATCAACATATGACTCTTAGATCCTTTATGAGATTATAGACATCATATATCACATGTTTCAATCTCATCTTATGCCTTAGGCCCAAAACCTGTTTTGATAGCCTAATTGAGTTAAACCATTTTAAACGTATAGCAATCACCGTTTGCTCATCTTGATCATACAAAGATAGAATAAATGTACCTCGCTATGGCGTAGCCTACATAAAACTATCCCTGTACTCACAAGTGTTTAAAATGGGTGGCACAAACAAACTCAAATTTCAATGAAGGTTCAATTTTCATGTTTATCAATTAACATGGCAAGGTTGATTCATGAAAATTATATGAGCATAATTATGAACATGGAATGATGCATCACAAATCACATTTGATGTTTACATCATAATTTCTAATCAATTAGGGTTTAATGATTCATGTAAAATCTCATTTAATATGAACATAATCCCTATAACAAACAATTTGTTCAAGATCTAGAAATTCATCAATTACTAGTACGTGGCATTGTAATCCAATGTTATCCCACACTTCCAAGAAGTGCCTGTGGGGAAGTTTTTGGTTTCCAGCCTTTATACTTAGTAATATTCAAGACCCATATTCTAGATTAATCTCATTAATCATATAATTCAATTCATAATCATGGCATATCAAAATATACAATTACTTCCATAAGCAAATCCCATATAAAATCATATTCTAAATCATATTCATCATGAAAATTAACATAATCACATTATATAATTATCATGATTATCTAATATAAACATCATAAACGGGGCTCTGATACCATTGTTGGGTTTCGAGGGTCCATGCGCAGCGAAAGAATGCAAATTAACTCGAAAACCCGGAGCCCTAGGATCCGTTCTAGATGATTAATTAAGAAAGATGAAATAGAATAACCAACCTTGTTTGCTTTTGTCGTTGATAAACACGTTCCAACTCCAGATAGATGAACTAGTGAATCCTCAATGAACGATTCTTGAATAACGAACGTTAGATCTTGATTGGCGAAGATCCTCTATGTGTATCCACGCGTTGAAGGAACCCTAGAACAATTCTAGGTGGATTGCTAGATCCTTTGATTGAAACTCCTTTCAATCAATGAAGAAATATGGAATTGGTGTTTTTGATCTCTCAATTCACAATTGAAAATCACTATCTTTTGTGTTTCTCTAAACCCAAAACGTGAGTATGACTGCTAGGGCAACCAGGGGTTTGTATTTATACGTTATAAAAATTTTCCTCTCACGAAAACCCTAATTTTAAGTCAATTACGTATCAGTCCAGCGCCGACGGGACGACTCGTCCCCCAGGGCACGAGTCGTCCCCTTTCACCAAGCTTCTGATACAGGCGTCCCCCTTAAGGGGAATAGTTGATTCTGGCCCAGGGCACGAGTCATCCCTATGGGCACGACTTGTCCCCATGGGCACGAGTCGTCCCTCAGGACACTCCCTCTGAATCACTCGTCCCAGGCCAAGGGAATAGTTGGTTCTGGCCTGGGGACGATTCGTCCCCTGAGTACAGAAATTCCATATTCTTCATATTTGACAATTCGTTCGATGCGTGCGACCCCATAGGACTATATTATGTTGGCAATGAGTTCAATCACATCGATCCTCATAAGACATGAGCGGACTCTAGCAAGCCATCATTCCTACCCAAATAATATAATATCAAGTTCGATTTTCTATATAGAACATATCACAATCCCATTGTCACACGATGTTATATTGAACATGAGTCATGGTCCACGTCAACTCATATTGTTCAATGCTTTCTCGTTACTAAGTAAATTGATCAATCGAATGATATTAATCACATTAATTCATTCAGACATGGCCATGTACATCATCAATCTTACTTACGAGTGGCCTAGCAAACATCTCTCTTTACGAGGGACAAATTTCCATCTTGACTTATCATTCTTCCAAACAGGAATCATATCATGCCAATAATAGCCCTTATTGTTGTCCGGTTAAAGACAACGTTAAACTATATCAAACATAATATTCATCGAGTGAAAGACGATGATAATCTCAGGTCAAAGGATATCAATGATATGACTATATGAGATTTAATTATGACATTTGACCATGACATAAATCTCATAATGGGTCAAGTCCAGTACCTTGTTCTCTAACAAGTACCCATGAATTTAATGTGCATCCCTATGCATATAATCATCACATGATTATCCATTAAACTTCATACTAGTGCTTCATAAGTACTAGGAACACGATTATTACAATAAACATGCAAACATATATAATAATCAAAGTAGTAATCTCATATATAAATGAATAATGACATTACAAATAAGTCTATCACTATAGGCCTAGGGCACTAACACCTACAGATGTGATATATTTGACTTTATAAGACTATATATATGTGTATGTATAAATATATCCAAAAACTCAGGGTTCATCAATTTAAAATTGATTTTTTGGGTTTGTCCATTTTTTATTTATGTATTTTCCTTCACGCTCCCTTATATCTTGTAATTTCATAGTTGAAACTTGAAAGCTTCATCAGATTAGTGACATGCTAATCTTCTCTAATTACTTTAAATTTAGGAATGATTCATATGCAATCATCTTGCATCATATCACAATCACATGTCTAATTAAATATTGGTTCCTTTCCTTGACAAAGTAATGGCCAATACATCATTTTCATTAAAGCAATGTCTTTTAATAGTAGGAGTTTTTATCAAATACTATTTAAAAAAAAATGTTATTTACAAAAAAATATGTAAGTTTTGATATTAGAAAAAACTTTTTTCTTTTTTTTTTTATTTTTATTTTTTTGTGTTTTTAGTTAAAATAACTGATAAATGCATTTATCAGTTGTTTATAACTAATAATGATCAAACAACTAATAAATTCATTTATCAGTTTTTTAAAAAGTATTTTGTGCTCGATTTTTTATTAAACAATTGATAAATTCATTTTTTTAACTGATAAACTTATCAGTTATTTGACAGATAAATTCAAAAAAAAGGAGAATTTTTTATAATATTCAACTTATATGAATTTTTCTTTTAAAATTAGTTTTTTGATAAATTTCCTTAATAATAACATCTACTCTACTTTATTACTCCTACTATAATAATGGGTGATAAAAGCCACACTTAATATCACATTTGTTGTTATCCGTTGGAAGGCTTAACCTATTATAAATTATACTCCCTCCGTCTCACTTCAAGGGTCATATAATTAATATTTCAGGCTTCTTAAGAATTTTTTTAAAAATGAATAAAGAATTGCAATTGGGTAGAAGATTAGAGGAGAGAGAATATAAAAGTTAAAACATTTATGATAAAATTTCTTTTTGATTTATTTTTTTGTAAATATGTTAACATTATAAGGGAATAATGAATGATTTTTTTGTAAATATATTTACATTATAAGGGTATAAATGTTCGAAATACTGTTCAAAATTTGTCATTTATGGAATGAGACTCTTAGTTTGAGACGGATCAAAAGGAAAAGTAGGAACCTTGAAGTGGGACGGAGGGAGTATTTGAAATTTCTACCTTTTATTTTTCCCTTCTTTCCTTTTTCCCTTCATAATTGGAGAATCCGATGTGATTTTCTCTTTTGGGCTTTGCCTTCACATAATTGCTACTTCCGTCGCTAAAAACATAATTTTATTTCATTTTTCATGATCAATCTCAAACTCAACCATTTAATCAAATTACTCCCTCCTTTATAAAAGAATTAGTGCTATACCCGTGCGTTTTAACGCACGGATAAAAAACTATTTCAAAGAAAGTTAAAAATAATAGGAGAAGTTGCTCTCCATAGAGCACGTCACACATCTATCCCTTTTATTTTTTACCTTTTTCTTTATAGCAAGTCACTATCTTACAAATGTGAAATGACAAAATCGACCAAGTTTCCAATTCCAAAACTGGCTGTGAGCGGGAAACGAAAATGGAAAGCTATCGTGAGAAATTAAGGAGCTACAAAAAGACTTAGTTAAGGTGCCATTTGGCGGTGATTAGGCGCCCTGGGCGTGACCTTGGCACCTTAGACGTGACTTAGGCGCGCCCAACGCCAAGAAAGTTGGTCTTAACAAAGGAGCCAAAGGCCCCAAAATTTATACTATTTCATTTCCTAGCACTATGCTAAGACCTCTCAATATATATATATACTACTCCATTTTCTAGCATTTCAATTCCTAGACGATGTGGGATTAATATCCCATTTGGTTTTCAAATGCTAAGGTCTCTCAATATATACTACTCCATTTCCTAGCATTTCAATTCCTAGACGATATGGAATTAATGTCCAATTTGGTTTTCAAATGCTAAGGCCTCTCAATATATACTACTCCATTTTCTAGCATTTCAATTCCTAGACGATGTGGGATTAATATCCCATTTGGTTTTCAAATGGTAAGGACTCTCAATATATACTTAATGAAAAAGCTTTCTTGAAAAATTAAGGAGCTATGAAAATTCTTAGTTAAAGAGCCATTTGGCAGCGATTAGGCGCCCTAGGCGTGACCTAGGCGAGCGACCAACACAAAGAAAGTTGGTGTTCACTAAGAAGCCAAAAGCCCCAAAATTTATACTATTCCATTTCCTAGCATTTCTATTCCTAGACGATGTGGGATTAATATCACATTTGGTTTTCAAATGCTAAGGCCTCTCAATATATACTACTCCATTTCCTAATATTTTAATTACTAAACGGTGTGGGATTAATATCCCATTTGGTTTTCAAATGTTAAGGTCTGTCAATATATACTAAATGTAAAGCTTTCTTGAGAAATTAAGGAGCTATTAAAAGTCTTAGTTAAGGAGCCATTTGGCGGTGATTAGGGGCTCTAGGCGTGACTTAGGCGCGCCCAACACCAAGAAAGTTGGTGTTCACTAAGGAGCCAAAGGCCCCAAAATTTATACATCAAGAAATTTATACATCAAGAAATCTAATTTCACTAAGAAGCCAAATTCCCCAAAATAGATACTACTCCATTTTCTAGCATTTCAATTCCTAGATGATGTCGGATTAATGTTCAATTTGGTTTTCAAATGCTAAGGCCTCTCAATATATACTACTCCATATCCTGGTGTTCACTAAGGAGCCAAAGGCCCCAAAATTTATACATCAAGAAATTTATACATCAAGAAAGCTAATTTCACTAACGAGCCAAATTCCCCAAAATATGTACTACTCCATTTCCTAGCATTTCAATTCCTAGATGATGTGGAATTAATGTCCAATTTGGTTTTCAAATGCTAAGGCCTCTCAATATATACTACTCCATTTCCTATCATTTCAATTCCTAGACGATGTGAGATCAATATCTCATTTGGTTTTCAAATGCTAAGGCATCTCAATATATACTAAATGGAAAGCTTTCTTGAGAAATTATGGAGCTATGAAAAGTCTTAGTTAAGGAGCCATTTGGCGGTGATTAGGCGCCCTAGGGGTGACTTAGGCGCGCCCAACACCAAGGAAGCTGGTGTTCACGAAGGAGCCCCAAAATTTATACTATTCCATTTCCTAGAACTTCAATTCCTAGACGATGTGGGATTAATATATCATTTGATTTTCAAATACTAAGGCCTCTCAATATATACTACTCCATTTCCTAGAATTTCAATTCCTAGACGATGTGTGATTAATATCCCATTTGGTTTTCAAATGCTAATGCCTCTCAATATATACTACTCCTTTTTCTAGTATTTTAATTCCTAGATTATGTGGGATTAATATCCCATTTGGTTTTCAAATGCTAAGGCCTCTTAATATATACTATTCCATTTCCTAGACGATGTAGGATTAATATCTCATTTGGTTTTCAAATGTTAAAGTCTCTTAATAAATGGAAACATTTCTTGAGAAATTAAGGAGTTATGAAAAGTCTTAGTTAAGGAGCCATTTGGCGGTGATTAGGCGCCTTAGGCGAGACCTAGGCGCGCCCAACACAAAGAAAGATGGTGTTCACTATGGAGCCAAAGACCCCAAAATTTATACTACTCCATTTCCTAGCAATTCCATTCCTAGATGATGTGGGATTAATATCGCATTTTGTTTTCAAATGCCAAGGCCTCTCAATATATACTACTCCATTTCCTAATATTTCAATTCCTAGACGATGTGGAAGTAATATCCCATTTGGTTTTCAAATGGTAAGACTCAACACCAAGAAAGCTGGTGTTCACTAATGAGTTAATGACCCCAAAATTTATACATCAAGAAAGCTAGTGTTCACTAAAGAGCCAAATGCCCCAAAATTTATACTACACCATTTCCTAGCATTTCAATTTCTAGACAATGTGGGATTAATATTTCAATTGATTTTCAAATGCTAAGGTCTCTCAATATATACTACTCCATTTCCTAGAATTTCAATTCCTAGACGATGTGGGATTAATATCCCTCTGATTTTTCAAATTTTATTTCAGGTTATTAAAGGGGGTGTGTTTAGTAAATGCGTAATGAATCTAGCCTCTATTTAGTCTCGGTTCTAGTTTGAACGGGAAAATGGGGGTGTGTTTAAGTGTTTTGCACTTCAACATTTATATAGTTATAGATTTCAAAGAAAGTTATAAATAGTAGGTGAAATTGCTCTCCACAGAGCACGTCACACATCTATCCCTTTATTTTTCCTATTTTTCTTTATAGCAAGTCACTATCTTACAAATGTGAAATTACAAAATCGACTAAGTTTTCAATTTCAAAACTGGCTGTGAGCGGAAAACGAAAATGGAAAGCTTTTTGAGAAATTAAGGAGCTATGAAAAGTCTTAGTTAAGGAGTCATTTGGCGGTGATTAGGAGCCCTAGGCGTGGCTTTGGCGCCTTAGGCGTGACCTAGGGGCACCCAACGCCAAGAAATCTGGCTTCACAAAGGAGCCAAAGGCCCCAAAATTTATACTATTTCATTTTCTAGCACTATGCTAAGGTCTCTCAATATATACTGCTCTATTTTCTAGCATTTCAATTCCTAGACAATGTGAGATTAATATCACATTTGGTTTTCAAATGCTATGGCCTCTCAATATATACTACTCCATTTCCTAGCATTTCAATTCCTATACGACGTAGGATTAATGTCCAATTTGATTTTCAAATGCTAAGGCCTCTCAATATATACTACTCCATTTCCTAGCATTTCAATTCTTAGACGATGTGGTATATTTGACTTTATAAGACTGTAAATATATCCAAAAACTCAGGGTTCATCAATTTAAAATTGATTTTTTTGGTTTGTCCATTTTTTTATTTTTTTATTTTCCTTCACGCCCCTTATATCCTGTAATTTCATAGTTGAAACTTGAAAGCTCCATCAGATTAGTGACCTGCTAATCTTCTCTAATTACTTTAAATTCAGGAATGATTCATATGCAATCATCTTGCATCACATCACAATCACATGTCTAATTAAATATTGGTTCATTTCCTTGACAAAGTAATGGCCACTACATCATTTTCATTTTCATTTTCATTTTCATTAAAGCAATGTCTTTTAATAGTAGGAGTTTTATCAAAAACTATTTAAAAAAAATGCTATTTACAAAAAAATATGTAAGTTTTGATATTAGAAAAAAAAAATTTAATTTTTTCTTTTTTTTGCATTTTTAGTTAAAATAAATGATAAATGCATTTATCAGTTGTTTATAACTGATAATGATCAAAGAACTAATAAATTCATTTATCAGTTTTTTAAAAAGTATTTTGTGCTAGATTTTTTTACTAAACAACTGATAAATGCATTTTTTTAACTGATAAGTTTTTCAGTTATTTGACAGATAAATTCAAAAAAAAAAAGGAATTTTTATAATATTCAACTTTTATGAACTTTTCTTTTAAAATTAGTTTTTTGATAAATGTCCTTAATAATAACATCTACTCTACTTTATTACTCCTACTATAATAATGGGTGATAAAAGCCACACTTTATATCACATTTGTTGTCTTTCGTCGGAAGGCTTAACCTATTATAAATTATACTCCCTCCGTCTCACTTCAAGGGTCATATGATAACATTTCACGCTTCTTAAGATTTTTTTTTTAAATGAATAAAGAATTGCAAGTGGGTAGAAGATTAGAAGAGAGAGAATGTAAAAGTTAAAACATTTATGATAAAATCTCTTTTTGATTGATTTTTTTGTAAATATGTTAACATTATAAGGGAATAATGAATGATTTTTTTAAAATATTTTTACATTATAAGGGTATAAATGTCCGAAATACTGTTCAAAATTTGTCATTTATGGAATGGGACTCTAGTTTGGGACGGATCAAAAGAGAAAGTAGGACCCTTGAAGTGGGACGGAGGGAGTATTTGAAATTTCTACCTTTTATTTTTCCCTTTATTCCTTTTTCCCTTCATAATTGGAGAATCGGATGTGTTTTTCTCCTTTTGGGCTTTGCCTTCACATACTTGCTACTTCCGTCGCTAAAAACATAATTTTATTTCATTTTTCATGATCAATCTCAAACTCAACCATTTAATCAAATTACTCCCTCCTTTATAAAAGAATTAGTGTTACACTCGTGCGTTTTAACGCACGGATAAAAAACTATTTAAAAGAAAATTAGAAATAATAAGAGAAGTTGCTCTCCGTAGAGCACGTCACACATCTATCCCTTTTAATTTTCCTCTTTTTCTTTATAGTAAGACACTATCTTACGAATGTGAAATGACAAAATCGACCAAGTTTCTAATTCCAAAACTGGTTGTGAGCGGGAAACGAAAATGGAAAGCTTTCTTGAAAAATTAAGGAGCTATGAAAAGACTTAGTTAAGGAGCCATTTGGCGGTGATTAGGAGCCCTAGGCGTAACCTTGGCGCCTTAGACGTGACCTAGGCGCGCCAACGCCAAGAAAGCTGGTCTTCACAAAGGAGCCAAAGGCTCCAAAATTTATACTATTTCATTTCCTAGCACTATGCTAATGCCTCTCAATACATATATATACTACTCCATTTTCTAGCATTTCAATTCCTAGACGATGTGGGATTAATATCTCATTTGATTTTCAAATGCTAAGGCCTCTTAATATATACTATTACATTTCCTAGACAATGTAGTATTAATATCTCATTTGGTTTTTAAATGATAAAGTCATTAAGGAGTTATGAAAAGTCTTAGTTAAGGAGTCATTTGGCGGTGATTAGGCGCCCTAGGCGTGACCTAGGCACGCCCAACACAAAGAAAGCTGGTTTTCACTAAGGAGCCAATGGCCCCAAAATTTATACTACTCCATTTCCTAGCATTTCCATTCCTAGACGATGTGGGATTAATATCCCATTTTGAGAAATTAAGGAGTTATGAAAAGTCTTAGTTTTTATTTCAAAATCATAGTTTATGTTGTTGATTACTAAAACTGGTTTTGAATGTAAGAGTAGTTGTATTGTTGACAACTAAAATTGATTGAATGTATATGTACTTACTTTACTGGGATGCAATTCACTCTTTTAATATTAAGTCATTTATTAAAAAAAAAATCACAATTTGAAAAAAAAAAAAAAAAAAAAAAGTATAAGGGCTATTAAAAGAACAACAACCCTTGTTTCAAAATAATTTCAAGTCGACTATCAGAAATTGTTTTATAGGACTAGTCAATGAAGTAGTGATGAGTAAACAACAAAAAATTGAAGAAATGATAAAATAAAAATAAAGGTAGAAATAAAAATTGTGAAAGCTAAGAGGATATTTACGAAAAGATCAAAGCGTGAAAAAAAATTACGAGAAACAAGAATATAAAATCACTAGAAAAGTAATTAATTATAATAATAAATAAATAAATAATAATTAATTATAATAATAAAGAAAATAATAGTGTGGCCCTATGAGTTTCTAGAAACTCTCACTAGCCTTTAATTTCTTTACTTAACCAGAATAATTGATCAAAGGTGTGCCAACTGAAAAAGCCAACATGGTTTTTGGATTAAGGTCTTGGACTCTCTACCTTCATCTACTCATTGTGCTGGTAATTTCTCAATTTTATTACATTTGTGATTATAATTTTTCAAATTTCTTCCTTATTGTTGTTGACATGAAAACAAATACTTTTAGTTTATGTTTTTTGTTGTTAATTAATTTAATTGTTTTTCTTCTTATTGTTGAAACATATTGATCTTGCAGTATGTTCTTGGAGATAGTACTGCCAAGAACCATGGCATGGATGATCATGATAACATATTACGACTTCATAGCATGGATGCATCTCATGATCAAGAACATGTACATGCTCATGAATATAATCATCATCCATCATCATCATCCCACATCCACATGCATCATCCCGTAGACCCTGCCATACATGTGGTCTTCACCATTGAAGATGTATTTGTAGGAAACGTTATGCCTATTTACTTTCCAAGAAGAAAACTTTTTTCACTTCACTTCTTGCCTAAACAAGAAGCTGACAAAATTCCTTTCTCACTAGACCAACTCCCAAACCTTCTAGAACTTTTCTCCATCTCACGAGGCTCTCCAAAAGCCATGGCCATGGAAGACACACTTGGAACGTGTGAAGCTAGGGCTATACTAGGTGAGACCAAAATATGTGCCACTTCATTAGAATCCATGCGCAAATTCATACGTGGCATCTTCGGATTGGATGTTGACCGGCTCGAAGAAAAGACCACTACATACATCACAAAATCAAATATCCTATTGCAAAACTACACTATTTTGGAGATTTTAGAAGATATATTGGCTCCTAAAATGGTTGCTTGTCACACTATGCCTTACCCTTATGCAGTATTCTTGTGTCATAGTCCAGAAAGTAAGACTAGAGTGCTTAAGGTTTTACTTGAAGGGGATAATGGAGATAAGGTGGAAGCTTTAAGTGTTTGTCATACGGATACCTCTCAATGGAACCGTGATCATGAGTCGTTTGGCGTGCTTGGAATCGAGCCAGGGACCTTGCCGGTTTGCCATTTCTTTCCGGCCGGTGATTTCATGTGGATCCAGCCACAAGTTTGAGTTCTATGTAGCTCTTTCAGCATGGCAAGAATATTAGCTATTGTGAAATTAATGTATCTCGTTACAAGTTTATATAATAAGTTGCTTAAGGTTCTAAGTTTAGGGCTAAAAGTTATTGTGTGTGTGTGTGTTATGTAATTGCAGTTTGTTGAACTTTATGTGTTCTATTTTCTATTGGCCTTTATCTCTTTATTTATAGGCCAAACTATAGCGCTTGTGTAAAAGGTAATTTGTCGTGATTAGGCCATAGCAAATGTTAAGGTTTAACCTAGGTGGTCCTATCTAACCGTTTGAGCTTTTTAATTAGCCGATAACTTTAACCCTAGACAGTACAAATTGTTAGAATATTAGTGTTAGTAAATAATATCTATAGTATAAATGGCAGTGGTACTGTGAACAGTACTATGAACAGTACCATTTGCCAAATTTTCCATTTTACCCTCACTAAGTTGTCTCTTTTTCATTTTGCCCTTAAAAATTTATTTTTTTTTAAATTTAAAAAAAAAAAAACAAAACGTGTCCTCGGACACGGGCTTTTACTAGTATTGTATATCTTGTAATTGTATAGCGACTAGTATTTTTTTACCCGCGCCAACGGCATGCTATGACAGTATGAAATTGGTCGGTCATACAATAATATACGATGTACTCGGCGATTGAAAGATTTAAAACAGATCGATTGCCTTAATGTATCGTTAAAATTTTATGTCACCATCATAATAACACACGAAATATTTACAAAACAATCAGTAAAGATTCTTAAACGTATGAAAGAAAAGGGCAAATCTTATGAATTTCATTATAAATACAAATATCCCGATTTCATTCTACTAAACCACAAACGAAAGTGACAAAAAGGCATCCCAACAACAGAGGCACTAAACTAAAATAAGGCACTAAACTAAAATAAGGCTCCAGTTTATAATTATACGAAACCACCTTGAAGGGATCTTCAAAAAACCATGCAACTTTGAGGGTGGGGTGGCATCATGAAGATTCCTTTCTAATACTTTAAATCTATATTTAAATACACGTTGTTGGTGTGATTTAATAAGTTTATACATAGAGGTTATATTGCATTTGGAGAGAGAGAGAGAGAGTAGTGCTGCAATTACCTTCGAGACAGCCTCACCAAACTCTATCTTGATGCTAATTTTCGAGAAATTACTACTGCAACGGATGGAAATAAACTCTTAAGTTTACAACTTTATGAACTATTGGATGAGACTTGTCATCAGGATTGACAAAATGTTCAATCTCAGCCATCGTAAATTCATGAACTCTTTAGGAGACTCTGGCGAGGGGATATCATCAATATAAAATAATGCTAATAAAGATAATCTCAAAATTCTATACAATAGCCGGTAAATTGCAAACACGTGGAATATAATCCAAACAAAAATGTTTAAAGCAATCCATGGCTAGGCAAGCATATAACAAATGAATAGTTAAAGGATGGTTAATGACCTCATTTTTAAAAGCTTGACCAATCTGTCAAGCAGCAAAAGAGAGCTTCTGTCCATTAGATTTATAAGTCCTTAAGTTCACGAATATACTGTGTGTTATCTCTGGTCGCATCGCGCATGTAACTGCAAGAAGTTGCAATTATCGAGGATTCCATGCTATCGAATTGATTTGGCCATAATAAAGCAAATCAAAACACAAAAAAAAAAAAAAAAAAAAAAAAACCTCTCCTTAGATTCAAACAATACATAATGTAAGTGATGAGAAATAATTGAAATTACGTACCATCTTTAGTTCTTAGTATTGTACAATATAGATTCTATATTGAAATCACCTCCTAAACAAATACTCGAGCCAAAATAATTGAAATTACGTACCATCTTTAGTTCTTAGTGATTAATAAATTTCTTATCAGTAGGGAGATGTAGGGAGAGGAAACTTGCCATTAAATTGCTTCCTTATGCTTGTAATTTCAGTCCATAAGCTTGCCCATGACGTCTCCTCCAATATTCTCTCATTACAGTCTGTATCTACTGGTACAGGTATGGAAAGTTGGTGCAAGTATGGAAGGGGTAGGTCGGAATAGGCAAGATTTCACAATATGGAAGGAGACAAGATTTCACAATCAGTCAAGAATATTTTATTTAGTTTTAAAAGATTCGGTTATTATTATATCTTTTATTAATTAGAACTTAGAAGTAATATAAATAGGTATGTTAGGGATTAGGTATTGATCAGATTTGATATTGATTTATGAAAAAATATTGTTGTGAGCAATTATTAGGGTTCAATCCCGTCTTGTATCGTCTTTTTCGTTCAGTCTTTTCTCAATAATTATCATATTACCTTCCGCCTACATCATCTACCTCAGCCTATAATTTCCTTGATGATCCTATTTCCCCATACACAATAGCTCATTGGACTCAGCAACACTGAGCATGTCTCTTCTTCTCAGGCCCAATAGCCTACTACCTCATCTAGTCCACTTTAGTCTCATGCTGGTCCGGATTCCTTGTCCTCTGGCCCATCTCAATCGGCCTAAAATCCTCCCTCTCCGGATCGGTTCGATTCCGATCTGGTCCGAACCGGTCCGGTTTCGGTCCGATCCGGTCCGTTTCCGGACCGGTTGGGCATGTCTAGTCTTTAGGAAGGATAAAGTTTGTTTTGTTTCAAGTTCTAGTCACCACATTATAGGCCTGTAAAGTGTGGTTTGTTATTTCCTTTTGTCTAGTAAAGGCTATAAATAAGCCTTTCCAGTTTGCTAATAAAACACATTCCTTCCAGCCATTACTTAGTGTCTTATTTTTTTAACACAATAAACCTCTTAACTCAGATGCTAGCAAGAACCCTTGCATCAAAAGAAACAGAGGAAAGCAAGAACAGTAAAACTCTAGACAAACAAAACTCAAAAGCACAACAACAATAGATATTACTTGTGGGCAATCCTAGTATTACAGGAGCAATAATCTTAAAATTACATCGGATGGATACAGAAAACACACTGAAGGTTACAGGGTAAGTTATAAGTAACCAAGACGACACAGCTTTGTCAGAGAACAAGCGATCGATCTCTCTCTCTCTCTCTCTCTAACAGAGACAATCCAGCTCGACAGACAACTACACATCGAGGGGTCTTTGTCTCTCGCTGTCTCAATCCTAAAACAATTGTTAAAAAACAAAAATTCATCACTTGATAAAGTACTAACCTCATAACTATATACCTCGGAGTCCAACGGGCATCCGTCTATCCAATATCTACAGTCTTCCCACCCCCCCTCCTAACCCTAAACCACTGTCAATTATGCCACCACTTCCACTGCATTTGCTTCAATTTTCTGACCTGAAGTCTCAAAATCCTCCGTCTCAGTCTTTTCCCCACTATCCTTGTCAATATTTATTTCATTATCTTGAACAAAATGTAACCCTTCTTTCTCATTATTCTCCTCGTTCTTGTCTTCTGTTAACGGCATCTTCTCATCAGCACACAACAACTCCTCAGGCATGCTAGCAGCATCGGCTAAACAAGCTAAGTCAGATTTTTCTTCAAAAATGTCAAATTTAGGACTGGTGGGAATTTCTTGACATGGTACACGGGAACCATCAAGATTGACCTCTTTTGCTAAGGACACTGAAAGCTTCGAATCAGGACTTATAATGGCGGATATCAAAGATAGAATGTCAGGATTTGCTTCAATATCAACCCAATGGTCTCCTACCCAATCTCTTGAAGCTCGTAAGTTTTTTCTGTGTACGTTTAATAATAAACTTTCACCTGTTGTCAATAAATCAAAAGTTAGGGCAGGGCCATCAATGGTTAAAAAATTCAGAGAAATAAAAAAATCAATGCTACAGACAAACAAAAGTCGCAAAATCTTGGTCACAAAATCACTATGTGACAGTAGTTGATTGACGTCCTTGTCATTTAACAACTGGGCCAACAGACATTGCAGTAAATTAATAACTGACAACTCCGTCCCTAAATTAATGTCCATGTTTCAAAAAAATTGTCCCAAAATGAATGTCCAAATTTTAGAGAAGTTACTACCCCTAAATGAATGTCCATGTTTCCAAAAAAAAAAAAATTGTCCCAAAATGAATTCTCAAATTTTAGAGACGTTACTACCCTACCCCACCCATGAAACAACATGTTCTAATTCACACTTACACTCATCATGTAATATGGTGAGATCACTAAGGGTGTTTGTGTACTTATACTACTAAAAATGCTTAAATCTCAACTTTTCTCAGATCTCCCTAAAAGTGAAAATTGGACATTCATTAAGGGACAGGAGTAAGATATTGTAACCAAAATTCTGTGAACTTTTTTTTGTGCCTCTAGCATTACTCAAAAACAAAAGATTTTGTGGGAGTTTCAATAGGAACGTACTGGGGACATATACTTGCTCGTCTCCGTCTTCAGTATCACTAACTCCAGTTACAATGCCTTCCCACCAACCATCGCTCCACCACACGTCCACTGGAGCACCAAGCTCGAAAGAACGGACCGTTTCATTGTGGATGACAGCAGGTCTGATTGTTGGACGGCCTGAGCATCTCATTCCAAGTTTATCAGGCATGGCTAATCTGAAAGCCGAAACCCATTCCTACAAAAAAAACAAAGTATTATTACATAAAAACTTCAGTTGTTTCTTCTTTTCCCTTTTCTAAAGTACATTATACCTCAAGATTTCCACATCCATCTTCGTCATTCAAATCTTTGTATTGGACTTTCATTTGTCTTTTAGAAACTTCCAGAACCGTACATCTGAACCAACAGCCTCGTATGCCACTATCTTGGCATAGTAGCTCAATATTTTCATTTTCTTTAAAATGCCCATGTGGTCCCGCTCCTGTCCATACCATACCATACTTCAACTTCTTGAAAAATGGAGGTTCATATGGCATTTTCTGACGCCCTCTCGAACTTCTCATCCTTTTAGCTCCTGATTTCACGTTATCGCCAGGACTAATCTCTTCTTCCTCAAGAAAATCAGTATCCAAACATGAAAAAATGGGTTGGTCAAAATACCCACGCAGCTTGCTCAATTTGAAGGGCTTCACGCGGTTGCTTTTAAACTGTCTAAAGCAGAGATGAACTCTAGCCAATAGATCTTGTGGAAAAACAGCAATGCATTTTTCATAATGTTCACGAGTTAAGACAACGGCAGGGCCATCAACACACTCTACGCTGATGACTTGTGCATAGGGAGTGATGAAAACTTCTTTGGGATGAGGATTCCGCAGAGTAATGGCTGCCTGTACTTCTTGAATATGGTGAAACCACCTCACTTTGACCTTCTTCTGACCCTTCCTGTCTTCATACATATCTTCCAAGTATGCCAGGTGGCGCTTTTCTTCTTCCGCCATCACAAACACGAATGATTGTATCTGAACATCATAGATCAGAAGAAAATAATTTATATATATACATACATTTCTGAACTGAGAAAAAAAATTCACATTTCCAATATGAAATTGAAGCTTACCTCTATAGTGATCCCATTCCTGCAAAATGCAGAGAAGTGCTTGAGTTGTTTACCACATTTCCAAGGTACACCGGACCACACAATATCCAAAGTAAGTCCTTTCAAATTCCTTGCCAGACGACTATGATATGCAGCACTGACTCCAGACATGTGATCAACTTTAGGTGATTCTGCTGATTGAAACGGTACAGAATGTAAGCACTTCATAACATGTATGTCACGTTAATATTGAGGGAAAAAATGGGTACATTAAGTACTCAAGCAAAGGTGATTTGAGGATCTAGAACGTCGTAAGAGTTAAGTCGGTCAATAGCTTGACAAGTATGTCATGTTATTACAACTGTAGCAAATGAATTTCCAAAATCAGATATCACATACAGAATGGGGGAAGCAAGCAAAAATAGACATTCCACAACAAATATAGTGTCATCCAAATGTGAACGATTGAACTTTAAATTTCAATTAATTTTCAATCCTTTAATGGACCACGAGAGGACCCATTAACACAGCCAATAATGCTCAAGCAACAGTAACACCTTCTCAACTACATGTTCTCTCTTCTTTTGTCTCTTATAGGAAGTCAACAATTCATTAAACCAGAAAAGACACAAGGCCAGATGGCCCTCAAATCAACGGAGAATAGTGTTGTATCTTTCCATTATTTTAAAGAATTTCAAACGACTCGAAATTTCCCTTTCATTCTTTTCTTCCAATCTTCTTTTCGTTCAAGGAGAAAATAGTCTCGCTATGACTTTCAAGGGTCAACTTGGTTAGATTAGATTATGACTACAATTTTACAAATATTTGTTTGTTATTACACAGGTATAAAAGTTGCAATTTATAGTATTAAAGAAGATTTCAATGGACGAAACTTTATTTCCTATGTACACTGTAATAAAGGTATGCTAAATTTTGAAGAAAAAAAATTACTACCATGAATATACGTTTGAAAATGGAAAGTTGAACGCTTTGGTTGGAAATGAGGGGAGTAAATGCTAAACGATTCCGTTAATTTTCATAACCAGACCATGCACCAACTGAAATATGTACACTTTCAACTTAATGAAATCCAAATTAGCTCCAAAAGATAAGCCATCTTAGACTTCTTAGTGATGAAAGATCAGACAAAGTGAACCACAACCGTATTCAAGCCTTAATTACCTAGCAAAGGGAAATAACAAGGACCAAATCATGCTCAAAACAAGTATTCTTTTTAACACTCTTTTTGCGCAAATATCTACCTATGGATTTGTTCTGTAAAATGCCAAGATCGCGTACTCCTCTGTACCCAAGAAATTTCTAGAGGTGGAATTGCTTTCAAGAAATCAAACCATCGGTCTTACTACAAATAAAAATAGTATAATGCTAAAACAAGTGTGATCAACCGTTGCCAAATCTCTCTTTATGCTAAAGTTCCATTCCTTTCTTTGCCTTTCTTTCCAGTAGATTAAATAGGTAAACTGAACCCACCCACATAACAGCTCTCGTGGATGAGAATGAGATTGATTGTTACCATTTTCTTTAAGTTCTCCCTCAGTGTGGTAAAAAGGGATGAAGGGCTAATAATTAGGTCACATACATCCATAGGGAACAACATTGTAACTCCAATAGCTTCTCCGAAAGGTTTTACTAAATGTACATTCAAAATACATTCTTATAACATTAACTAACGGAAGGCGGACAACCTCTTTCACAAAAAGCTCACTAAGATATTAAACATGCAACAAGACAAGAAATTTAGGCCTCAAATTATAGTCACACTCATTTCTAATGTAACAAGCCATTTCTTCACAACCATGTAAATCTGAAGAGATAAAACTGCAGAATACAACCCAAAACACAAGCAATAGACCAATTTCAAGAACAAGATCTGGCAATCTATTATAAAGATGTGAAGCTTGATATTTATAACATCTATGGTTCATATGAGATACAGAAATTCATTAGGAAACTAGCTTAAGTTAATTTCACCAGTTTTTTTTTTCACTTCAAGGAAACTAAAAGGAAGCAAAAGAAAACAACTTACTGATCTCATCTCCGTGGCGATGCTGCTTTGAGAGCATAGATGTGAGCCAGTTCACAACCTCCCTTCTTGATCTCCATCTATAGCCTGCATTGACCGAATTTTCGGGCCCACTAACTTTCAAGAACTCCTCAGCAACTACATAGAACATATGCCTAACACTTCTCTCAGTTCCCACTACAGCAAGGACCGATTCCCCTGAAATATCTTTCAAAAAATAGTGAACCACCCTCTTTCCCCTTTCTTTTGAAACAAATTGCTCCTTCCACTCCACAAAACACTGACCAATTGCAGCCATGTTCAGAGTATTAACCACCAAATGGTGCCCTAAGAGAACCCTAATTTACAAAAACAAAGCTGCCCCTCTCCCCAAAGTAGATTGGCATAAGCATCCAATTATACTACTTAAATTTGTAGCCCCAAATGCTAAACTTCCAGCCGCCCTATCTTTACAAAAGACACAGAGTTCCATATCAGATTCAAAACCCGAATCGGAACCCAATTTTCCAATACCTAAAGAAACACCCTTGAGAATTAAATGGGTCAAAAACCCACAAAGATTAGCTACCCAAGAAGCTAAATTGATGCAGAAAATCAAACAAAGAAACAATCTTTATGAAACAGATTCACAGCCCAAGCTTCGTGAGCCAAAATTTCCTGTCCTGCACCCAAGGTGAGGCACTTCATGAAACGAAAATGAGCATCTAACGAAAATGGGCAATAGTGGAGAAGATCTGAACAATAACAAGAAGCTCAGTCAGGTTTACATCAGGCCTGGGTTTGACAGCACACAAGAACAACTGATATGGGTCAAAATACACAAAACCAAACAGGCACAACTTCTTTGAGTTCTAGAAAGAGTAAATAGCTTCCAAAGCCGGTCTTGAAAGGCTTATAGAGGGTCAAAGGTAGCTGCCGACGGCGGCGTAGGTTCAAGAAAAGGTCTTCGCCCGTGTGTTTGGACTGGAAATTGAGGAGAAAACAAGAGAAGAATGGGTGTTGAGGGAAATATGGGAAAGTAGAAGGGGTGAAGAGAGTAAAGATCAGAACTTGCAGGTTCTTGGAACTTCAAAATCCTACTCCGGCAGGCGAGCGGCAGCTTGTGAGGATGATGGTGAAGAAGAGAGGTAGAGATGGTGCAGAATATAGATGGACCCGGAATTAACAAATGAGGATGGCTGATCATACAATATTGTCCATGGTACAACTACTCATGCATTGGGTACAATATACTTCTAGGGTATAGGTTTTGTTACATTTCGGTCTAATTAGTTTGCACTTGAAGTTGAATTGAGTATTGAGGTAATGTTTGTTCAACTTTTTGGTATAAGAAGAATGAATTCTTTTTTTTTTTTACAGGAATTTTATCCAAAATTTCCTTTTTTGTGAAAAAAATATAATGCTGCCGAAAACGTGTTGATCAGCCTACGTCCAGCAATTAGGTTGATCCACTGGCTTTAATTGACCTGAAACAAGGAACCCACTACTAGCCGAAATGGTCTCCAGCTTAGACTCTCGGGCGTGAGAGTAAGTATGGAATTTAAGATCTGATAAATTATAATAAACAAGAAATTCAGAATAACAAATAGTAATTACCTCAAAATCGTTGATGTTGTGAAGTATTTATAGACCTTGATATGAGTTATAATTGGAGTAGGATTGTATGAAATCCCTAGAATCGTGGATCAGATTGTGTGAGAGATCATGTACGTAAATAACTCCTGATTTGTAGGACTTCTATTATGGAAAGAAATATAGATGTGTTATGACTATGTAGGTCGACGTACGCCTTGTAGGTCGAGGTTGCCTGTTTGGGTGTAGGTCGACCTGACTGAATAATATAGTAGGGTAATGCCC
The DNA here is from genome assembly GCA_022495995.1 of Adenophora triphylla var. japonica. NCBI lineage: Eukaryota > Viridiplantae > Streptophyta > Magnoliopsida > Asterales > Campanulaceae > Adenophora > Adenophora triphylla. Next base: position 243,149 of record JAFEMH010003181.1, on the reverse strand, counting down.
GTGTGAGATATGGATCACGTATCGGACAAAGCTAGGTCGGGACCAATGAGGTAGGACAATGAGCTATGTCGACTGATCTTTGATGCTGGGTCTTGGGCCTTGTAATAATTGGACTGACTCACTAAGGATGTGGTGGCAATAATGTTTGAATAGTTGGGCCTCGTAGGTTGGGCCTAGCCCGTCACTTTTATTTCGTTCAGTGGCCCCCAACTTTCTGGATGGACTTTGTCGACCAGGAAGTTTATAAGAATTTTGATGAAGATTTGAGTATATCGCAGGTAGATGCTCGAACAAGGTACCCTTCTATTTCCTCGCTTTTAGGTTTAATTTCCGATTTTTCCTTCAATTTTGCCATGGCTAGGACCTTTAGCTGCGAACCAGGGGCTTGGTATGGGTACTGTAGTGTTAACCGTAGGGTATATAAGCTCGTAGGTGGGGTATGGAAGGAGATGACCAAAGAAGAGTGTGCTTCCATTTTGACCCGGTGGGGGCTAAGCTTTAGCGAGCTCGACCTTCCTGCTGGAGAAAACCTGGGCGATTTAGAGGTAGACGACCAAAGAATCGTTAATTTTCATCTTTTCCACGATCTACTAGATCACTTAGTTTTGTTTTACATTAGAGGACCTAATAAACCATCCTTCCTTAAAAATAGACAATGCTTTCCAGGGGGATCTAGGTCGCCCTTAGGTAGGTCACTTGAGTCTGTACATAGGACTGATTCCCTTGATTCTTCTTCCTCAGATATGTCGACCCAGGCTTCGATAAGCTCTTCCTCTGGCAGAATTGTGGATGCGTTCTGCTCGACAGCTATTCCAGGTTGGAACGAAAGGGGATACGTAGCTCCCAAGCCTATCGTGGGAAAGAAAAATGCTGAGTCGAGGCTGGAGATCCTCTATAGCTTCTTTGAGATCAAAAGAGGAACACTGTCTCACCCATTTTACGAAAAAACAGAGGAAAGCTCAATAGTAGGCACATTGGGCCCTAAACCCATCTAGGGTAGCCTTTTACTATGGCCCGTTCGAGGCCGGGCTAATCCCATTAGACCCTTTCATCTGCGAGTTTCTAGAGTGCATGGCTGATGTCCCTATGCAGTTAGGAGCCAATACTATGAGGGTTTTGATCTGTTTTGCCATGGTGTGCAGGTTCATTGGGTATGAACCTTGTATGAAAGTGTTTAGGGAATTTTTCAAGGTTGTATTAGATAAGAGAACCTTAGGAATTAGCACCCCAGCTAGGGCAAAGGCCCTCAAGTTATTCATAAACTTGCCCGACAAAGTGGTGGGTTAGAACACCCACATGATCTTGATCGAGAGTCGATCTGGTTGGGAATCCCCACTACCTACTGCTGAATCCTAAATACTGAAAGAGGAGGAGTACTTGGCTCCTGATTAGTGCAAGGAGTTGATTCATAGGTTGAACCTGATAGCTGGTAAGGGACCCATCAGTTGGGAGCTGCTAGGGTCGAACAAGAGCAACTTTATCCTAGCTGGCATGCTGCTAGGTGGAAATGGGGATGTAGCCCCTCTTGCTTTGATAGTTAGGGGGTTAAGGTATTCGAATTGGTTAATCCACGAACGAGAGAGGTTTGAGGCCCAGTGTCATTTATGTAAGGGTGAAGCCAACCATTGTAGGACCCAAAGAGAGCAACTTGAGGGTAAATGTTTTTCTTACTTCTTATTTCTTTGCTCGTCACCTTTTTACTCGTCAATATTTAGCTCGTAGCTTTCTTAATAATTGATTTCCCCTTGCCCGTGCAGTTCTTGTTGGTGTAATGCCCTAGGCTTTAGTTATGTTTAACTGAAAACCGTTATGTATTATCTTTATCGTTTAAGTTTATTATTTGATTATTATACATGTTGCATATTTATTGTAATAATCTCCGTTCCTAATTATTAAGTGAATAATTAGTATAAATGTTAATGGATAATCATATGATGATTATATGCATAGAGATGCACATTAAATTTATGGGTACTTGTTAGTGAACAAGTGACTGGACTTGACCCGTATGAGATTTATGTCATGGTCAAATGTCATAATTAAATCTCATATGGTCACTTCATTTAGTCCCTAGACCTGAGATTATCATGACCTTACATATGATGAAAGTTATGTTTGATTTTAGTCAAACGATATCTTGACATGATATCTATAAATGCTATATTTGGCATGATCGAATTCATGATGGGAAGGATGATAAGTCAAGATGGAATTTGTCCCTCGGAAGAGAGATGTTTTGCTTGGGCTTCTCGATGAGTGATAATGATGAAAGTGTATGGCCATACCCCAATGCGATTGGATTATCATTATACTCAAGATCGAGAAAGCATTGAACAAATACAAGTTGACATGGACCATGACTTGTGTTCAATATAACATCGTGAGACAAAGGGAGAAATGGAAGTGTACCATTGGAAACATGAACTCTTACGTTATATTAATTGGGTAGACATAATGGCTTGCTAGAGTCCGCTTATGTTTTATGAGGGTCGATATGATCGAGCTCGTTGCCAACATAATATAATCTTATTGGGTCGCACACAATGAGAATAAATTGATTAAACCAAATGAAGAAATATTGAGAGTTCCTCATCAGGCATAAGTCATCGCGCGACAGATCCTGTCCAGAGGGCACGTTTGGTCGTGCGACACTTCATGCCAAGAGGCGTTTACAGCTTAGTTTCCTAATACGATTAGGGCACTAATATTAATAGTATAGTAGTATAAATATGAGTCTGTGAGCAGCCAAAACCTAGCCGAATTTTCTAAGAAAAAATCACAACTAAAGGTTTCTCATTATTCTTCCTAGAGTTTAAGGATCTAGCAATCCTCAAGAACTGTTATTGGTTCATTCAAAGGTGTGGATACTACTAGAGGGTCTTCACTCGTACGACGATCAAGGCCTAGAGTTCTAATTGTTCAAGCAATCTGAAGATTCAAGTCTTGAAGATCGAAGTTTGTGATTCAAAATCACATTGATATATTGTTCGATAGCTCAAGAACAGAAAGTATTTAGGGTTGGTAAAATTCTATCTCATAGGAATTCAATTTAATCGTATAGAACGGATCTTAGGGCTCTTGGGTTTTGTGTTATTTAGATGCTAATTCAGCTGCGCATGGACCCATAAAACCCAACAGTGGTATCAGAGTCCCATTCGTATGGTTAAGTTTGAATTAACATGCTAAGAAAAGTGATATAAATTGTTATATGTTCCTTGCATGTTTTGTATGCGATAGTTTTATTGTTTTTGAAACAATATGCCTAAATCGTGTTCTATTCATATTGAATTAAATCTGTTAAAAGCTGTTTATTTGATTTAATTGCTTTATGATTGAAATTGATTGAAATCTGAAAAATTCTGCAAACTGGCTTCTCTAGTCGTGCGACAGAGTTGGCCACGAAGAGAAAATCTGGCAGTTAGGCATGGTATGTCACGCTACAGATCTAGCCAAGTGGCTGATGTCGCCGCGCGACAGACTTGGTCTGATCTGGGCAGAATCAGTTTGTTAATTTTTCTGCTAATCTGTGATTATGTTTATAATCTGATATGTTTCTGTCTTAATCTGGATGCTATAAATTTCTGGAAATTAAATTTATAGGGCTATGCTAGATTAATTCATTGTTTATGCATGCTTAATTAATTTAAATATGATTTTATTAATTGTTGCGATGCATGAATTATATGTTCTTATGTGTTAAGAACTTATGTTAGATGTTTAGTTGAAACATTGAAATTGTAATTTCCTGAATGTTTAAATTGAAACGTTAAAAATTTTGTTTTCTGATTGTTTATAAGAAACAAGTCAGTTTACGCAAAATTTGATGGTTATCTGATTGTTTGTGAGAAATAAGTCAGTATACAAAGTATTGGTTATGTTGCAAATCAGAGCTGGTATTCTAGTTGTGCATGTCTAGGAGAGTTCTGTCGAAGGAGAGATTTGGTACTTAAGTAGTCCTTGTGGCTCACCTATTCTCTTGGGAACTTACCTGGTGCGCGATTATGATTATCTTTGCTGATATGCTTATAATCTGCTTTAAAGAACCTTCATTTAACTTTTAAGTTCTTTATGCCAATCCATGATTAAAACACTTGAGATCACTCGGATAGTTTTGGGTGGACTTGCCATAGCAAGGTACTTTGATTCTATTTCGTTTGCGAGCAAGATAAGGAAATAGTGGTTCCTATACGTTTAAAGTGGATGAAATTAATTGGGTTATCAAAATGGTTTTGAACCCAAGGCATAAGATAAGATTAAAATATGCTTAGACATATGATGTCTTAAATAAATCTCATAAAAAATCTAAGAGTCATATACGATATGATTGATGTTTTCTACCTAATTAATTTCAATCTTGAGCGGTGCGCCATAGCGTACTTGAGATTAAATCAAAGTTGGATCTTAGCTCATTAAATGTATATTATACTTATTTGCATTGGAAGGTATATAATTTAGTGGGAGTATTTGTGAAATACATTATTTGCTCTTAGATGATAAATATGTTGATATTAATATGTGTTCATATAGTTTGCATATTTTGTTGTAGAAATAGCATAACACAATAAATTGCGATTCGTCCTTATGAAGGACAAAGTTCGAAAAGAATAGTACAAGTTATTCTGATTTGATTAGATGCTCAAGAAGTGTTCTTAAGCAAAATTGTACGTTCTAGATGAATCCATTCCTGCTGAACCCAATGAAAATGTTGCAAAGGGCAGATAAGGAGCAACATAAGAAACATAGAGATGTTTCCTATTATGTTATTTGCCTTATACTTGCCACCATGTTGGTGAAGGCTCTTAAGAAGAACCTTGAACACATGAAAGTTACTTTTGTTCTAGCACAATGCAAAAGAAAATGTTTCAAATGCAAGATAGGTAAAAAGATGTATGTTGTGGTGAAGGCCCTTAATGCATGAGATGAAAAAGGGAGCAATCCGCAAGAGTGTTAATGGTTAACACAAGAAAGGGGTTCATAAAGGAAGGCAAAGAAGGTAAAGCAAAGGTTGCTAACCCTAAGGCAAAAGTTGCCAAAGCCAAAGAGGCTAAACCCAAAAGTGTCTCAAAAGGATGCAGTTTGCTACCATTGCAATGAGATTGATCATTGGAAGCAAAGTTGCAAGGCTTATTAGGAAAGCCTAAAAGAAGGGCAATATGATTGCTACTACTTCAAGTATCTATATGATAGATATTTTCATTTTGACTTCTTGTTCTTGGGTATATGATACCGGATTGAATCCCACATTTGTTTAAATGTGCAAGGAATAAAGAATAGAAAGCTACTCAAAAAAGGTAAATTAAACCTATGCGTGGAAATGAAGCAAGAGTTGATACATTAACCATAGGGACTTATGAAGTCACTTTACCTAGTGGACTAGTACTTGTTTTGAACAAGTGTGAATATGCTCTGGATTTGAGTAGGAATATTATTTTCGTTTCTCATATGGATGATGAAGGATATAATTTTCTTATTAAAATAAGAAGTTTTATATTTATTTAATGATATGCATTATTGTATTGCATATGTCATTGAATGGTTTTCATATCCTTGATAATGAGAAACAAAATAATATTGAAGATATCTATAATATAAATGGGAAATCTAAACTGAATAATATGAATAACGCGTTCATATGGCATTGCCGGTTTGGTCAGATAAATAAGAAACACATATCTAAACTTCATTAACATGGACTTTTAGACTCATATGACTTTGAATCATTTGAGGAATGTGAATCTTGTTTATTGGGATTATTGACCAAACCACCCTACACTAAGAGTAGTGGGAGGGCTAGTGACTTATTGGTCATTATACATGAGATGTATGTGGACTATTAAGCGTCATTGTTAGGGGAGGATTTTGGTATTTCATCACATTCACCGATGACTTATCCAGATATGACTATGTCTATCTGATGAAGTCCAAAGGTGAATTGTTTGAGATGTTTCGAATATTTCAAGATGAAGTACAAAACAACTTGGCAAAACTATTAAGTACTTCGATTATATCGAGGTGATTGATATTTGAGCCAAGAGTTTGACAATCATCTCAAAAACTATGAAATCGTTTCAGAGTTGACTCCACCCGAAGCACCACATTGTATGGTGTGTCTGAGAGGAGGAATTGAATCTTATAGGACATGATTCATTCGATGATGTGTCAAGTTGACTTTCCTATTACCTTTTGAGGATATGCATTAGAAATAATGTGGTTACACTGAATTGTGTCCCTACTAAATTGGTTCCTTAGTCCCCACATAAGATGTGGCATGAAAGAAAACTTAGTTTGTCTTTCATGAAGATTTGGGGTTGCAAAGCTTATAAGAAGAGACTTGTCTCTGATAAGTTAGCACCAAATCTGACAAGGTCATTTTCAAAAATTAATCTTACAACCGCAAAGAGAACAAAATGTTTGTTTCTCTGTACGATTCGTTTCTTGAGAAATAGTTTCTCAATAAAGAATCTAGTGGGAGTAAAATTAATCTTGAAAAGGTTCAAGAACCTGAAAATGACATGGATCCAAGAGTAGAGACGGAATCAAGTTCACAAGGAGTTGTGAAACCGGTTCGAGATGCACAAGTCCATCGTAGATCGGATAGGTTACAATCCGAACCCGAGAAATATTGATTTCTCGTATCGGAAAGTAGTAAAGTGGAAGTCATTGAGAATGACGATCCTACTTCCTATCTTGAGGCGATGTCCACTCCTAATTTGGATAAATGGTTAGAAACCATGGAATCCGAATTACAATCCATGTTTGATGATCAAGTTTGGAACTTGATTGAGCTACCTGAAGGTGTAAAAACTAAAGGATGCAAGTAGGTCTTCAAGACCGACATGGATATGAAGGTGTATACTTTCATGACTAAGGATTGTAGCAATGGGATTTAGGCAAATTCATAGTATTGACTATGTTGAAACCTTTTTGCCAGTTACAATGCCGAAGTCTATTAGAATTTCAATTGCCATAATCGCATATTATGACTATGTGATATGACAAATGGATGTGAAACGGCTTTCTTTAAATGGAAAGATTATTAAGGATGTGTATAGTACACAACCCGAAGTTTTGTCTATCCCCGAAATTCTAATAAAGTATGCATGTTGCAAAGATCCATGAGATGGGTTGAAGCAAGCTTCGAGGAAATGAAATCTTCATTTTGATGAATCGGTCAAAAGTTTGACTTCATCAAGTATGAAGATGAACCTTGTGTATGCATAAAATTCAGTGGGAGAGTAGTATTAATTCTATTGTTTTATTACAATGATATCTTACTCATTGGAAAAACAAGGTTCCGACACTTAAGAATGTCAAGTCTTGGTCAAGAAAAGATTTCTCAATGAAAGATATGGGTAAAGCCACTAACATCCTTGGCATCAAGATCTATAGAGATAGATCTAAAAGGGATAAATTGGTTTGAGTCAAAATACTCACATTGACAAGGTTCTTAGAAGAGTCTAAGAAAAGTAACTTGTCAATGGGTAATGGTGTTTCTCTTAGCAATACTTATTGTCTTATGACAACTGATGAGCAAAAGGGAATGAATGAAGTTTCGTATGCTTCGACATTTGGATCTGTCATGTATGCCAACCCGACGTCTCGTATGCTCTAAAGCATGACGAGTCGATACCAATCTGATCCTGTTGAGAACCATTGTATGGCAGTCAAGATGATCCTTAAGTACTTAAGAAGAACTAAGGATACGTTTTTGGTATTTGAAAGGTTGGACGTTAATCTTGTTGTAAGGGTTACATAGATGCTAGCTTCCAAACTGACAAAGTTAATTTAAAATCGCAATTAGGATTTGTGTTTATGCTTAGTGGAGGTGCAATTTTGTTGGAAGAGTTCCAAGCAGAAGATCGTAGCCGGTTATACAACTAAGGCCGAATTTTAGCAACATATGATGTAGCTAAAAGAGGCAGTTTAGATCAAAAGTTCATTTAGTGTTTTGGAAATGTTCCAAGTATCACTAATCGGTGGAACTTTGTTGTGATAATTGTGGTGTCATTTGTGCAAATAATGGAACCAAGGTCACAACTGTGATCCAAACACATACTTAGACGTTTTTCAAGAATTCATAAAGACTGAGAAGACGCTAAGATATGCAAAGTATCAACCGATGATGACATTAGGGATTCACTTACAAAGACCCTCGCACAGGCAGAAGCATGATGGTCATGTTAGGTCCATGAGTATTCGATACATAAATGGAGCCTAGTGCAAGTGGGAGACTGTTGGTGTAATGCCCTAGGCTTTAGTTATGTTTAACTGAAAACCGTTATGTATCATCTTTATCGTTTAAGTTTATTATTTGATTATTATACATGTTGCATATTTATTGTAATAATCTCCGTCTCTAATTATTAAGTGAATAATTAGTATAAATGTTAATGGATAATCATATGATGATTATATGCATAGAGATGCACATTAAATTTATGGGTACTTGTTAGTGAACAAGTGACTGAACTTGACCCGTATGAGATTTATGTCATGGTCAAATGTCATAATTAAATCTCATATGGTCACTTCATTTAGTTCCTAGACCTGAGATTATCATGACCTTACATATGATAAAAGTTATGTTTGATTTTAGTCAAACGATATCTTAACACGATATCTATAAAGGCTATCTTTGGCATGATCGGATTCATGATGGGAAGGATTATAAGTCAAGATGGAATTTGTCCCTAGAAAGAGATATGTTTTGCTTGGGCCCCTCGATGAGTAATAATGATGAAAGTGTATGGCCATACCCCAATGCGATTGAATTATCATTATACTCAAGATCGAGAAAGCATTGAATAAATACAAATTGACATGGACCATGACTTGTGTTCAATATAACATGGTGAGACAAAGGGAGAAATGGAAGTGTACCATTGGAAACGTGAACTCTTACGTTATATTAATTGGGTAGACATAATGGTTTGCTAGAGTCCGCTTATGTTTTATGAGGGTCGATATGATCAAGCTCATTGCCAACATAATATAATCCTATTGGGTCACACACAATGAGAATGAATTGGTTAAACCAAAGGAAGAAATATTGAGAGTTCCTCATCAGGCATAAGTCATCGCACGACAGATACTGTCCAGAGGGCGCGTCTGGTCGTGCGACACTTCATGCCAAGAGGCGTTTACAACTTAGTTTCCTAATACGATTAGGGCACTAATATTAATAGTATAGTAGTATAAATATGAGTCTGTGAGCAGCCAAAACCTAGCCGAATTTTCTAAGAAAAAATCACAACTAAAGGTTTCTCAATATTCTTCCTAGGGTTTAAGGATCTAGCAATCCTCAAGAACTGTTATTGGTTCATTCAAAGGTGTGGATACTACTAGAGGGTCTTCGCTCGTACGACGATCAAGGCCTAGAGTTCTAATTGTTCAAGCAATCTGAAGATTCAAGTCTTGAAGATCGAAGTTTGTGATTCAAAATCACATTGATATATTGTTCGATAGCTCAAGAATGGAAAGCATTTAAGGTTGGTAAAATTCTATCTTATAGGAATTCAATTTAATCGTATAGAACGGATCTTAGGGCTCTTGGGTTTTGTGTTATTTAGATGCTAATTCCGCTGCGCATGGACCCATAAAACCCAACAGTTCTCACCCCCGATCAGGCTGCTAATATGGTGCGATTTTAAGCACCAGTCAAAGGAAGAAGAGTTCCAAGGCTCATGGCACAGTCAATGCTAAAGCAAGAAGGGAGAAGGAGGCAGTGGAGAGGAACAAACTGCTGTCCAAGGATGGTGTGGGGATGGTCCCCATCGAAAAAATTGGGTCAGCTGACCCCTTAAACAATGACTTCCCCCAAGATCAAGCAACTGGGGGTGAAGTTGATGACTGATGAGGTCGATGCTTCAACCAAGACTAGATCGGACTTCGGGCCAACACTTGAGCCTGTTGGAGAGGACCCTCAGAAAGCTGTTGATATCGACTTCGTCAATCTGGAGAAAGAAGATGATGACACTCTCCCACTGTCCAGGCTGAGGAAGAGGTCTGCTGATGACCAAGGAGTTGGGGGGGGGGCTAAAGCTTAGAAGACGTCGGGCTCTGACCATCCTTCTTCCCGAACTCCTCCAACTACAAGCCTAGAATTTGTGTAGGCCGAAGTGGCCAGGCTCAGTGAGGTGCCTTCTCTCTCTTTAATAGATAGCTCCAGCCGCCAACAACCTGAACTGAGATATGGGCAAGCTATAGTAAGGCGAGCTGTGGATCCCAACATGTTAGCTCGCTTCAATGAGAAGGGGCTCACCCGAGAAGAGTTTGCTGATAGGTCCAGCCTATCTCACTGCGAGGTAAGACTTGTATTTCTGTCTATTCTTAATCTGATAGTTTGGTCGCAACATTCATTGGTCGCTCTTGTTTGTGATTATTTATCGAGCTAACCAATTCCCTTTTATCGATGCAGTCCCTCACTCTTGTCGAGCAAGCCAATTGTGGCTGGAGGGCTGCCATAGAATAGGAGAGGGTCGCCACTGCCCTCTATGCTCGTAAATCTGCAGAGGTCACTGAGCTGAGGGAAGAGCTGATGGATGCCAATTCTTCTTATGACTCCCTGAAGCTGCTTCATAATGATACAGTGACGTTAAAACACTCGTCACTATCTTTCTAAGCTTCCACTGCAGCCTCCGCAACAGCCTTGGCCTTGGCCTGAGATTCTTTTTTCCATTATGCTCGAGCTGCATTATGTTCTTCATTCAGCTTAGTCAAGAATTCATCATGATCACGAAGCATCTTCTTGATCATCTCTAGCTCGGCTTTGGCCTCCTCCTTCTCCAGACTAATGGTCGTAGTTTCCTCCCTCAGCATGTCTACCTCCTCCCTGGCAACACCAAGCTGGAACCAAACTGATGCTGCAGGAAACGTGCTGATCAATCTACGTCCAACAATTAGGTTGATCCACTGGCTTTAATTGACCTGAAACAAGGAACCCACGACTAGCCGGAATGGTCTCCGGCTTAGACCCTCGGGCGTGAGAGTAAGTATGGAGTTTAAGAGCTGATAAATTATAATGAACAAGAGATTCAGAATAACAAATAGCAATTACCTCAAAACCGTTGATGCTGTGAAGTATTTATAGGCCTTGATATGAGTTATAAGTGGAGTAGGATTGTATGGAATCCCTAGAATCGTGGATCATATTGTGTGAGAGATCATGTACGTAAATAACTCTTGATTTGTAGGACTTCTGTTATGGAAAGAAATATAGATGCATTATGACTCTGTAGGTCGACGTACGCCTTGTAGGTCGAGGTCGCCTGTTTGGGTCTAGGTCGACCTGACTGAATGATATAGCCGGGTAATGCCCGTGTGAGATATGGATCACGTATCAGACAAAGCTAGGTCGGGACCATGAAGGTCGGACAATGAGCTTGGTCGGCTGATCTTTGATGCTGGGCCTTGGGCCTTGTAATAACTGGACCGAGCCACTACGAATATAGTGGCAATAATGTTTTAATAGTTGGGCCTCGTAGGTTGGGCCTAGCCCGTCACTTTTATTCCATTCAAAATATATTTAAATTTCTCATTAAATCGAAATATCCAAATAAAAATTATGCAATAATAATATTGCATATTATATTCACTTATATATGTAAATATAATACTGCATATATAATACTCCCTCCGTCCCACTTCAAATGTCCTAGGATAGTATTTTACGTTTTTTAAGAATTTTTTTAAAAAAAATGAATAAAGAATTGAAAGTGGGTAGAAGATTAGAGGAGAGAGAATGTAAAAGTTAAAACATTTATGATAAAATCTCTTTTTGATTGATTTTTTTGTAAATATGTTAACATTATAAAGATATAATGAATGATTTTTTTGTAAATATATTTACATTATAAGGGTATAAATATCCGAAATACGATTCAAAATTTGTCATTTATGAAATGAGACTCTTAATCCAGAACGGATCAAAAGAGAAAGTAGTCTCTTGAATCTTGAAGTGGGACAAAGGGAGTACAATGGCAAAACTTTTCGAACATTATATTATATTATTATGATACTTTTTACAACTTCAAAATTACTCTCCCTTTTTTTATTATTTTCGATTTCATTGTATCATAAATGAGCTCCGAATTTATGAATTTGAAAACATTGAGTTTAATAGAAATTAGGACTTGCCATTGGCGGCATGAGTCTAATCCTTGCGGGTTAACCATGGTTACCAGACCAGAGTTAGGTTATGGTGAAAGAGGATGGGTGGTCTGGCCGGTGGGGTTTTGCTGGTTAACCATGGTTACCAGACCAGAGTTAGGTTATGGGGGATGGGTGGTCTGGCCGGTGGGGTTTTGCTGATTATAGGCTGTGCTAAAAAATGTTGTCAATTTGGCATGGCTCCTTCAAATAAGATTTAGGCCCCGTTTGTTTTCGGAAAAAAAGGGAGGAAAATGTTTTTCGGAAAACGTTTTTTCCATTTTCCGGTGTTTGGTAATTTTTCGGAAAACGTTTTCCCCATTTTCCTCGAAACATGTTTGTTTTCCGGAAAACGTTTTCCCATTTTTCGGTGTTTGGTAGTTTTTCGGAAAATGGAGAAAATGTTTTTCGGAAAACATTTTCCGCCGTTTCTAAGGAAAACGTTTTCCGAATTTTTCCTAAGGAAGTTGTTTTTCGGAAAATGGTGTAAAAAAAGTGGATGGATAAAATTTTAATAATAATAATAATAATAATAATAATAATAATAATATTAATAATAATAATAATAATAATAATAATAAAATAATAATAAAATAATAATAATAATAACAAAATAATAATAAAATAATAATAATAATAATAAAATAATAATAAAATAATAATAATAATAATAATAAAATAATAATAAAATAATAATAATAATAATAATAACAAAATAATAATAAAATAATAATAATAAAATAATAATAAAATAATAATAATAATAATAATAATAATAATAATAATAATAAAATATTAATATTAATAATAAAATAATAATAAAAATAAAATAATAATAATAAAATAATAAGATAATAATAATAATAATATCAAAATAATAATAAAATAATAATAATAAAATAATAATAAAATAATAATAATAAAATAATAATAATAATAACAAAGTAATAATAAAATAATAATAATAAAACAATAATAAAATAATAAAATAATAATAATAATAATAATAATAATAATAATAATACTAAAATACTAATAATAAAATAATAAAATAATAATAATAATAAAATAATAATAAAATAATAATAATAATAATAATAATAAAATAATAGTAATAATAATAATAATAATTTTCCGAAAAACATCTTCATTTTCCGGAATTTCCCATTTTCCCCATTTTCCTAAGGAAGTTGTTTTCCAGAAAAACATCTTCCTCATTTTCCGGAAAACGTTTTCCACATTTTCGGAAAACGTTTTCTTTTTCCGGAAAACATTTTCCAGGAAATCATTTTCCGGAAGTTATTTTCCCCGAAACAAACGGAGCCTTACTCCTTTCCTCTTATATTACTTTACCCATTTTGCTATTTTGGGCATTCCATTTAAAGTCACATTTTCCTAAAAAAAAAAAACTTTTTAATATTTCTTTATTCATGGGATCCACTTGTCGTACTCACAACACTTTTCAAATTTACTATTTTCTCCACTCATTCTCTCTCCTCCCATTCAAAACATTGAGTTTAATAGAAATTAGAACTTCCCATTGAGTATATATTCACTCCTTATTTTTCGTTCTCAACAGTAAACAGATAAACTAATAAGACGGAGGGAGTATTTATTTATTTTTATTTTATTTTTATGAAGTTGAATCCAAATTTCGCCTTTTTTTTATTTTTTTTATTGCTTAATGGATAAGATGATTTTGAGTTTAGAAGACCCACAATTACCAAATCAATCTCAATCACGCATAAAATAGCAGGAAAACATGAATAAGCTCTAAACTAAACGCGTGACATGTAAAATTTGCTAGTCTAAAATGATTCTACAACTATTAAACTTTACATTAAAACTTAATTATTTTTTAAAACCCAAAATGATGAAGTAAAATGTATTATTTTTATGTATATATCTCTGGTATTTGAATGTATAATAAATGTGTACTTATTTTTAAAAATGAATAATTAATTAGAGATGTTTTGTTAAAAGGGCATTAAATACAATTGCATTTAACGAGTTTTATATTAATAATGGTGAGATTTGTTGGCCCAAAAAATCAATTTTTTTGGAAGAGTTGACAAGTAATTAATTACAAGTATTTACTAGTATTATTTATAATTATGAAATGAAGGGAGTACGAAATAAGGAAAAGCACTAATCAGATCCCTTGCTTATAAGTTACTAGTACATGTCCGTGTTCAAGGATACGATTTTTTTTTTTAATATTTTTTTTTAATTTAAAAAAAAAATTTAAGGGCAAAATGAAAAAGAAACAAATGTATGAGAACAAAATGAGAATTTTGCCGCTTGACACTGTTCAAACAAATGTAGCACCCCTTCCCTCATTTATATTATAGATAACAACTGTTGGAGTGCGTCTCCAATATTCAAAGATGGCATTTACAAAAAAAAAAAAAAATGTAAGATGAGAAATTACAAGAAACTATTTTTTTGTCTTTTTTTACAAAAAACTTTTTTTTTGTATTTTTTTATCAGTTTTGATCAAACAACCGATAATTTCAGTTATCAGTTGTTCAAACAAGTGATAATTTCAGTTATCAGTTGTAAACAAGTGATAACTGAAATTATCAGTTGTTTGAACAACTGATAACTGAAATTATCAGTTGTTTGACCAAAACTGATAAAAAAAAAATTATTATTTTTTTGTAATTTTGATCTTATGTGTTCTTTTTTGTAATTTTCATCTTTCTAAAATAGTTTTTTGTAAATGCCTCTAAAATATAATGAATAATACTGAATAACCATATAATACAGAATTGATGATGACACATAACGTCGGCGACCGAATTCCGGTGGCCAAATTTTGATGAGTTTTCGGCGGCCGGATTCCAGCAGGTTTTCATTAGCCGGCGGCCGGGTTCCGACGACCGGTGACCGGTGGCTGCGGCCGGCGGGCGAAAGCCGTGAACGATAGTGGTGGCAGGATTCAGTATTGAGGATGTTCTATCACAATTTTTAAATACTGCATATAAAATACAGTATAATATAATACTACATAATAACTTATGGACATTTAAATTAATGAAAAACTTGAAGGGAACTTATTTATCCCCAAAGGAAATTACGGGTAAAATTCCCTAGTATTAAGCGTAAGATTGCACTACTAACAACAATAAAATAGCCATTTGTGACCGGATTTAGGGATTTTTTTTTAATTATTTCATTTTAAATTAATATCTACCCAAATGACACTAGGGAAATTTTACGTACCAAAATGACCATTTTCTGTGAAGTCGGCATTGGCAATGCCGTTTTTGACCTGAAGTCGGCATTACCAATGCCGACTTTAGTTAGTAAAAAGTCAGTCAAATGGCGAGTCAAATGGAGGGTTAATTGAGTCAAATTGAGTCAAATGGAGGGTTAATTAATTAGTGTGTTTAAGTGAAGTCGGCATTGGCATTTCCGACTTCAACTAGGGTTTAAGTGAAGTCGGCATTATCAATGTCGTTTTCTGAAAAAGTATGGTAAAATTGGCATTACCGATGCTGTTTTCTCTTTTACTGATTCCCAGGCGTGCAGACCCCCCTCCCCCTTCCCCCTTCCCCCTTCCCTTCATCCCCTTCATCCTATCTTCTCATCTTCTCTCTATCTCAAGCTGCCATTATCAACCAAGATCTCATCAAAAACCTAAAAACGTTACTCATAGTTACGTTTTTGAAATATAAGGTTAGTATTTGATGATTTTTCTTTCTATAATTTGTGTTTTAATTATATTTCTTTCTATAATTTGTGTTAATTTTTGTTGAGTTTCCTTAATACATGTTAATTTTTTGTGATTTAATTTAACAATAGGTTATTTATTAAAATTTGATGAAACTTGATATTAATATCCGAATTTTGTTAGAAATTTAACGAAAATGTTAAGTTTCTGTCAAAAACTTAACTGAACTGTCAGAAATTTAACGAGTTTTTCGTTGTTCTGTTAAATATTTAACGAGAAGGGTCTTTTTTACTGAATTATAGTTTAATAATTAACAGTTGTGACTCTTTGCATTGGTGGATCCTGAATATTTCTCCAGAAGAGGCAGCCTGAAGGTAGGAGGAGGTCGACTATCTCTGATTTCTTTGGAGAAGGGTCGAAGAGTAAAGTCAATTCGTTCAACCTTTCCAATCTCCTTTTTCTTCTCCTCCTCCCATTGTTCGAACTTCTTTTTCATCAACAGCCATTCTCTTGCATCGGGTCTTTCATCTCCTGGAGGGGGAACAGCATTCGATCTCTGGCCTTCACTCCTGGGAGGAGTCACCTGCCTACTCCTCCTGTCTCTATGGGAATTGGCCCTCTCTGATCTGACTGGGGATCTATGCCTGTTACTTCTTTGAGGCGACTGCGCCTCTCGGCAACAGATGGCGACTGCGCCGTCATATCCAAGTGGCGACTGCGCCTCTCCTCTCTTATAGGCGACTGCGCCCATTCCTTCGTCTCTTTGAGATCTGATCTTTGCGTTCGGGTTTGGAGAAACATGCACATTTTACATTGGGTCGTTAGGCGAGTCCTCAAATCAGATTGAGCCTCCTGCTCTGTTTCTATTGGTGGCCCTTAGGTCGTTACTCGGCACATGTACGATAGTAGGGGCTCTCTGAACTATCCTGTTGTCTCCATTCTGTCCCACACCTTCATTTGGCCTCATACTCCTAGCCTGTTGTCCATTAGAGACCTGAGTACGATCCATTCTTTCAGAGCGTACATCGGCCTGCTCTGCCTCTTCCATAGCTATTAAGTCAGCCAAAATCTGGGCCCTTTCTAACATCATCTCCTTCTTGCTCATAGGGTTGGTGGAGGGACCTGCCCTGTTTCCAACGTTCACCTGAGCAGTTGGACGTTTAGGGGGTGGAGCTCCTTGCACATCCATGTGCCTTTTGCCTCTCCTTGTGTCAGGCAAACCCCTGCCATCAACGACACTGGTAGAGCGCGTGGCTCTACCATGAGGACGGTTTGGTGGGGGAGGAGGCAAATTCAAGTTTTCAGCATTTGCATTTGCATTAGTGTTGTTGTTGTTGTTCACTTCTTCATGCCCAAGTGAAGCCTCAGATACGTGTCCGTCTGAAGTCACCATTGTTGTAGGTTGTTGAAAATTTTAAGGTCAAGTTGAAGCACGATTCCCGGCAATGGAACCAAACTGATGCTGCAGGAATTGTGCTTATCAATCTTCCTCCACGTGGCAGGACTGATCACCTGGCTCCTTGACCTGAAAACAGAACCCACGACTAGCCGGATGTGTCTCCGGCGAAGACGCTCGGGCGTGAGAGTAAGATTATAGTTGTATATAGCTCAAAATGTATTGAATAATGAACTCAGAATACAAAATGGCAGTTACCTTTCACCGTTTGGTAGTGATGAAGTATTTATAGGCAAGAGTGATGTATTTTTGGGGAGGCGGCATGTCCTCCGAGATTATAGCGGCGGTTACTTGGTCATGGGCACGTGTCTATAACGGTCCCTGATTTGTAGGGATGTAGTTGTGAGCATTGATTGACCAAATAAGCCGGCAAGTGTCAGGTCGTCACTTGCTGATTTAGGTCGAGGTCGCCACTCGTGGAATGGTCGACCTGACTGTCGGGTAGAGCATGGTTCGTACCCGAATAGTATCATGGATCCTGAGGTCGGGCTAAGTTAGGTCGGGACCTGTAAGTCGGACCATGGGCTTAGTCGACTGATGGGTGAGATGGGCCTTGGGCCTTGATCTGATTGGATTAGTTTCATTGAGAATGTGGGTGCCAACGCTATATGTGATTGGGCTTTACTCGTTTGGCCCAATTCGACACTTTTGGTATGTTCAGTGGCCCCCAACTTTCGAGCTGACTTCGTCGACTTGGAAGTTAAGAAGATTTCTTTGCCAAAAATTGCTTTACTCGAAGCTCGGTACTAGTCTTTGAAAGGTCGACCATGATGACGTGGCAACATCTTGATCGTTGGTGACGGACGGTTGGAGATGAAGGAGCGCCGGTTTTAGTAATGATTGCGATTCTGACTCTTGGAACTCCTTCTCGGAAACCGCTTCAGCTTTCAATTTTGGAAAATTAATTTTGATTTTCTTTTCCCCTTCCAAATTTAGGAAAATATAAATAGAGAGATCCTTCTTCGTTTAGAACTTTTCTTGCTCTAGAACTTCTTCTTCTCCGGCGATAATCAAGGGATTTCAGCAAGATTTAAATTCGGCTCTCGGCTCCAGCAACGAACTTCCTTTCTCCAATCAATTGAGGTATTTCCCTTGTATTTTTGTTTTAGGACTTTAATTTCTGCTTGGTGCTTAATTCCGCCATGGCTAGAACCTTTAGTAGTGAACCAGGAGCTTGGTATGGCTACTGTACTATTAATCGTAGGGCATGTAAGAATGTGAACAGCGAGTGGAGAGTGATGTCCTTGGATGAGTGTGCCTCCATTTTGACTAGTTGGGGATTGAATTACACTGAGATAGGGTTGCCCATTGTAGGAGAAACTGATAATGTGGTGATTGACGACTCAAATGTTGTCGCTTTTCATTTATTCCATGAATTGCTTGACCATATCACCTTATTTTATGTTAGGGATGTCCAAAAGCCCTCCTTCCTTAGAAATAGAATAGGTTTTCCAGGGGAGTTTAGGTCGCCCTTAGGTAGGTCGACTGAATGTGATCATAGGACTGACTCCCCTGTTTCTCCTTCTTCTTGTACAGATATGACAACTCAAGAAGGAAATGCTGCTTCGACCTCCTCTGGCCCCCGAATTGTGAATGCATTTGGTTCCTCTGTTGTACCGGGGAAGAACGAGAGAGGATATATACCCAGTAGGCCTCTTCGAGGGAAGAAAAATATGGAGTCCCGATACAACATGATTTATGATTTCTGTGGAGTAAGTAGAGTGGATTATAGGATAACCATCCTTAGCAAGGCGGACTTTATGGCCAAGTTCCGTACCCGGCTTCACTACGACGCCACTAGGGTGGCCTTCTTTTATGGACGGTTTGAGGCGGGGTTGAGGTTGCCCTTAGATCCTTTCATCAACGAGTTTACGGAGTGCATGGATGCTCTTCCTCTTCGGCTTGGGGCCAACACTTGCAGTACTAGTGTGCTTTGCCATGGTATGCGAGTTTCTAGGCCATGAACCTTGCATGAGAGTCTTCAAAAGAATTTTTTGCCCCAAAGCTCGACAAGGCAGATTGGGGGATTAGTACTCCTTCAAAACCCAATTCTCCAAAATTATTCGCCAACCTTCCCAACAAACATAGCAGCTGGAACTCCTATGTAGTTTTAGTTGAGAGCAGGCTGGGATGGGAGTTCCCCTTGCCAGGTAGTGAGTCAGACACTGTTGACGAGGAAAACTACTGGGAGCCTCCATGGCACCAAACCTTGTATAGGAAGTTGTGTGCGTTGGTCGCAAAGAGGCCCATTAGCTGGGAGGTGTTAGGGACAACCAAGTATAACTACATCCAAGCTGGGATGATGCCTGGGGATGGAGTGGTAGAACCCCTTGTTCCTGTTTTGAGAGGCCAGGTATATCCGGACTGGGTTACTCATTCCTTGGGTAGGTTGAAGGAGAATTGTCAATTTTGCCAGAAGAATGAAAATTACTGCAAAGACCGAGGAGAGCATGTTGGTGGTAAGGATTTACTTGGCCTGCATTCATTAGCTCGTCCATTGTTAACTTGCATAAGTAGCTTATCATTGGCACATAGCGTTGTTTTTAACTGCATATACAACTCTTAGGTCGTCCGTTGTCTGCTCGTATGTAGAACTTAGTTAGCTCGTACATAGAACTATTTTGAATTGTGACTCTTTATCAAATTGCACGCTTTCGTATGTAGAGTTATTCAATTCGTACATAGAGCTTTGAATTGTCGAGCTAACACTTGATTCTGTTGATGTCGTGCAGTTTTAACTCCCGAACAAGAAGCAAATATGGTGCGCATTGTTGGGGTTTCGACAAGAGGAAAGCGAAGAGGGCTCGTGGGGTGCCAATGCTAAGGCGAGCGAGGAGAGAGAAGCTGCTGCTAGGAATACTTTACTTCCGAAGGATGTTGCTGGAATGATCCCGATGGAAGAGGTTGAGCAGGAAGACCCTTTGCAAAGTGGCACCCAATCTAATGATGCCAATGAAGGAGGTGGTGATTCCCATAGGTCAGTAAGGGCAAGTTTGAGCTCAGGCCAAATCAAGACGCCAATATGGAGACCTCTGGTTGGGATGATGGAGGCTAGCCCTTTATTGGTCGTCAACGTTGATGAAGATGATATGGAAGAAGAGGACGATCGTCCTATAAGCTCGAAGAAAAGGTCCCGATCTGAGAAGGGCAAGTCTGTGTCCTCGACCCAATTGCCTCCACCAGCCTTCATTCCTCCCAGTAAGGAGTCTCTGGATGAAAAGATGAAGAGGCTGAGTGATGTTCCTCCGCTGGAAGGGTTTAACAGCTTGAGCCGTCGCTATCCCGACATGAGCCTGGGCAGTGATTGTTAGGAGGGCCATAGATGTCGATCTTCTAACCCATTTTGCTGATAAGGGGATGGCGCCTGAGGAGTTCTCGGCTCGAGCTGGACTTGCTCATTGCGAGGTAAACCTTTACTTTCATTTTCATTTTAGTCGTTTATTCTTTTACTCGACCAACTGAAGTCTCGAGCTAACACTTCTTTGCTTTCTTTGGAATGCGAGAATCGACCATGATCGAGCGGGCCAAAAGCTCTTGGAGGGCCTCGATTGAAAGGGAGAGACAAGCCCTTCGGGACTATTCCAAAAAGGCTAAAGAGCTTGCGGATACGGAAGGAGGCTGTACAATGACTTGGACAACTCTTTTGAAGCCAATGAGGCGGTGAAGACCAAAGCTCTAGCCGACCTTGAAGCATACGAGTCCAAGCTTAAAGAGGTTGAGGCGAGAGAAAGAGGCTGAGAAGAAGGAGCTAGTAAAGACCCAAACGGAGCGGCGCGGTTCCCGACTCTTGAAGGACAAGGATGATCTCATGGTTAAGCCGCAAGAAGATCGTCGGCTTGAACGAGGGAAATGGCAAGAAGACCTCAAGGCCGCCATCGAGAAGGCGCCAAAGATGCCTCGAAGCAGCCGGTTGAGAAGTTCAAGGCAGGGGATGAATACTACGATGCCATAGTGTCTAAGGCCCAAGATTTTCTTGAGGTCGGCAAAAGACATATGGCCGTCGCGCGCTTGTCGATCCAACGGCCACGGTTACCATCGAGCAATTAGCTCGTTGGTTTGCGAGTCCCAATATGACATGACGGCTCGCAGGTGGTCACTCGCTTGTTCCTTACTTAGAAAATGATCTTGCTTTCATTGCTCAAGAGGATGAGGAGGATCACTGCGAGAAGTGGGAAGCTCCCCCTGCTCTTGAAAGGAATTTTGATGTGGTTTTGGCGGAGCTTGATGATGCTGAAGCCATGGAGACAATAGATGAGCAAATTTACTCGGAGTCGGGTAAACCCTTGAGCCCTCAGCAGCAAGATCCTATGATTGAAGATCAAGTTACCACCGACGACCGGACTGAATGCCGACTGGCCTCTTAAATTATTTCAAGCATCATTGTAATGAACAAGTTCCAAACAATTTTTGCCTTTTTTGATCTAACATTATTCGAATGCCTTGGCCCAGTTTTTTGGGAGGCAAAATATTTTTGTAAATTAATTTTGTTTAAGTCTTAGCCCGTTTTGGGAGACTTATTTCTATCTTAGCTGACTTCTTTTATTGCATGTTGTATGCCTTTGATGCGAGTGTCGAGCTAGATGTAGATAGGATAAATGTGTCAACTTAAGTTTAAAGGTGACTTGATCTGTATTGACTTAGTCGACCTCAAACTTGGTTGACATTCTTGTGAACAAGATTGCCTACGAGTAAAACCTGTTTACATAATTGAAGCTGACCTAAGGGTCGAGCTAATTCAAACACACTGACTAAGAGTCGAGTTGTTAGAACGAAGTCGACCAAGAGTCAGACTTGTTAAATAAACAAAGCTGATTGAGAATCGAGCTTGTTAAAACGAAGCTGACTAAGGGTCGAGCTTGTTAGAACGAAGTCGACTAAGAGTCGGACTTGTTAAATAAACAAAGCTGATTGAGAATCGAGCTTGTTAAAACGAAGCTGACTAAGGGTCGAGCTTGTTAGAACGAAGTCGACTAAGAGTCGGACTTGTTAAATAAACAAAGCTGATTGAGAATCGAGCTTGTTAAAACGAAGCTGACTAAGAGTCGAGCTCGTTGGGATTGGTGTAACGCTATGTTTGATCGAATAAACTGCACTTTTTATTGAATTGGGAAACATGCTTACATCATCTTGAAACTGGAACTAACACAAACTTGAACTTGAAAACTGAAAGCTAGAAGTAATATTTGATCAGGTGAGTAGCATGCCAAGGATGTTTCAACTCGTCACCTCCGGGGTGGGCTATCATGTAAGTTCCTTCCTTGACGACTCGAGTGACTACATAGGGACCTTCCCAGTTAGGAGATAGCTTGTTCTGCTGGGTCCTTCTACCCGTCGCTTCAATCTTTCTCAACACGTAATCTCCAACCTGGAACGACCTTGCCTTGACCTTCTTGTCGTGGTAACTCTTAGTTCGCTGTTTGTAGTTGACCATTCGGAGGTAGGCTGTTTCTCGCTTTCTCGTCGATTAGATCCAGTCGATCAACTGTTGGTATCATTTTGCTCTTGATTGAAGAAAGTCACTCTGGCAGTAGGGAATCTGAGCTCAGCAGGTGCCATGGCCTCTGACCCATATGTGAGAGCGAAAGGGGTTTCCCCCGTAGGCCCCCGAGTGGTTGTACGAACTGCCCAAAGAGCAAGGGGGAGTTCGTCCAACCAATTGTTACGTCGACCTACGAGTCCTGTCTTGAGCGAAGATAGAACAAGCTTATTTGCTGCCTCAGCTTGCCCATTTCCTTGAGGATATGCGACAGAAGATTGCCAATGCTTGATTCCTACCCGATTCATTTCTGCTTCGAAGGCTCTGGAGAACTGTAGTCCATTGTCAGATACTATGGCTCTTGGAAAACCAAATCGGCACCAAATGAAATCATGAATGAAGTTTATTGCATTCTCCTCCGTGATGCGAGCTAATGGTTTAGCCTCAACCCATTTAGTGAAGTAATCTATAGCAACGATCACATACTTGCAATTTCCTCGGGCGGGAGGGAAGGGTCCAATCAAGTCGACACCCCACATGTCGAATGGCCAGGCTGCAATTACTGGAGTCTGCTCGGTTGTAGGCATGTGAGGTAAGTTGGCAAACCTTTGGCATTGATCACATTGCTGAACAAAGTTGTGAGTGTCAGCTCTCATATGTGGCCAGTAGTATCCCAAAGTGATTAACTTGTCTGCA
The DNA here is from genome assembly GCA_022495995.1 of Adenophora triphylla var. japonica. Taxonomy (NCBI): domain Eukaryota; kingdom Viridiplantae; phylum Streptophyta; class Magnoliopsida; order Asterales; family Campanulaceae; genus Adenophora; species Adenophora triphylla. The sequence continues at coordinate 219,698 of JAFEMH010003181.1, read as the reverse complement.
AGAGTCCTGGCCCCCGGGTGTCCACCACAGATCCCACTGTGTACTTCATGTATCAATAGGGCGACCTCTTGAGGGTGGATGCACTTTAGTAATGGCCGAGTATAGGATCTTCTGAACAGGTCGCCTCCTTGAATGACATATCTCGGAGCTTTCTTTTTGATAGCTCGAGCCTTCTTCTCGTCCTCTGGCAGCTCGCCACTTTGCAAGTATGCTTTCATTTCCTCGATCCAACACTTCTCCTGAGTCCAATTTCTTGAGGGATCATCTATGCACTGAATTTTTACCCTCTCATAAGCTGGATTTTCGAGGAAGGAGATAGGCTCGCCATGTGGCTCATCTGAAGTAGCAAGTTTCGAAAGGAGATCAGCCAGCTCGTTATCTTCTCTTCCAATCCTTTGAATCTCCCAAAATTCTAAGTCCTTTATCAGTTCTTTCACCAGGTCGCAGTATTTGATGAGAGTAGAACTGAGCACTTCGTATTCGCCTCTGACCTGGTTGACTATCAATTGTGAGTCACAGTAGGCCATGATCTTAGTCGCTCCAAAACACTTGGCATATTCGATAGCTGCAATCAAGGCTTCATATTCAGGCTTGGTTGTTGGAAGCGTCAAATTTGAACCTTAGCGATTCCTCGTATGCACAGGTCCCGACTACGGCTCGCTCAAGACAATTCCAGCTCCACTGACATTTTTGGTTGCCGACCCGTCCGAATAGACCTTCCAACAATCGACGGCAGAGCGATGGCGACTTGTGACTCGGCTCTTTCCCTTTGCCTTTTTCTTTGGAGCTCGCTGCTCGTCATCTTCCTTGGTGAACGTAAGCTCGACCAAGAAGTCAGCTAGAGCTTGAGCCTTCAACGCCTTTCGAGGTCGATACTCAATGTCAAATTCAGTGAGGGCAATTGACCAATTGAGCAGTCGACCTGAACTCTCCGGCTTGTGCAGTATTTTTCTTAAGGGAGCATTGGTAAGAACCACGATTGGATGAGCCGAAAATAAGCTCGTAACTTTCTTGAAGCTACGACTAGGGCATAAGCAACTTTCTCAGCGTTGTAATACCTGCTTTCCACGTCTGTCAAAGCTTTACTGATGTAGTACACTGGCTTTTGAAGCCCTTCATCCTCTCTAATCAAGGCAGCTGCCACAGACTTGTCTCCCGCAGATAGATAAACAAACAATGTCTCACCAGTTGTCGGGCTACTCAAGAGAGGTGGAGTAGCGAGATAATCTTTCAATTCTTTGGAACGACGAATGACATTCGGTCGTCCATTCAAAGCTTTTCGTCCCCTTAATGCTTTGAAGAAAGGGAGAGACCTCTGCCGACTTTGATATGAAACGGCCAAGAGCTGCTACCCTTCCATTAAGTCGCTGCATCTCTTTGATAGTAGTGGGAGCCTTCATGTCGACTAGAGCCTTGATCTTCTCCGGATTAGCCTCTATGCCCCTCTGAGATACCCATGAATCCCAAGACTTGCCAGCTGCAACTCCGAATACACATTTGCTAGGATTGAGCTTCATGTCGTTTGCTCGTAGAATTGGCGAATGTCTCCTTTAGGTCGACTACGTGACTCCCGCCTTGGTTTTAATGACCATGTCAGTCAACGTAAGCCTCCATATTTCGACCAATTTGTGAGGCAAAGACTTTGTTCACCATTCTCTGATAAGTTGCACCCGCATTCTTCAAACCAAATGGCATCATATTGTAGCAGTAGATGCCCCCAGCTGCCTGAAATGCCGTCTTGACTATATCGTCCTCGTGCATCTTAATCTGGTGGTATCCCGAGTAAGCGTCGAGGAAACTGAGGGTGGAGTGCCCAGCAATAGAATCCACCAGCTTGTCGATCCTTGGAAGGGGATAACTGTCTTTTGGGCATGCAAGGTTCAAAGTGGTGAAGTCGACACACATCCGCCATTTGCCGTTTGATTTCTTCACCATGACCACGTTGGCCAGCCAGGTTGTATGAACGGCCTCTTTGATTTATACCTGCACTCAAAAGTTTTTGTACCTCAGCTTTTATAGCCTCTTCCTTGTCGCGAGCAAAGCTTCTCAATTTCGGGGCCTAGGCTTAATGGTCGGATTGACTTCGAGTCGATGAACGGCGACCTCCTCCTTGATTCCCTCATGTCCTCTACTCTCCATGCGAAGACATCACCGCTTTCTTTGAGTAGCTTGATGATTTCTCGCCGCTCCTCAACCGATAACCGCTTTCCAATTTGAATTTTTTGGTCGGGGTAGGAAGAGTTGGTGATGATTGACTCACTCATCTCTGACCTTCTAACTCAGGTCCATCTCTGAACTGCAGAGTTTCTACTATGATTTCCCTGACCTTTTGTCTTTCTTCAGCTCCCAAATGCGGAGCTTCCTCTGCTATCATATCATCGAGCTTGTCTGCAACCTCGTTGGTAGGGGCCCCCGAGTTATTGTCTATCTGGAGGCATAGGTCACCTATGACGACTTGATCGACCATAACTACATCTGGATCGACCTCAGAGGTGTCAGAGTGACGTGTCGACTCGTGCATGACCTCGTCATTTGAGCGATAGGTCGACTCTACCACGTCGGTGATTGTCGATCGGGTAGTTTTGGTGATCGACCGAGACAGCCTTCAAGTAACCATCGCCAGCCTCAATCTCCAGCCTCCCTTTTCTTTCTTTCTCTCGTAACATGATCCAGTATATGCACGAGCCGTGCCTTGTACGCAACCCACTCCACAGGTGTGGGGAACTTTACTCGCCGGTGAGGAATCGAGGCTACCATTCCAAGAGCGACTGTCCAGGAATTCCAAGTATGGCGGCATAGTCACTATTTACATCAATTACGATAAATTGTACCTTCGAGACAATCTGAGGGGTGCTGGCCTAGGTCGACGTCGAGCACTATCTGGCCTTTAGCATCAACTCGGTGGTTGGTGAAGCCCTCCAACCTCGCCATCATATCTCTCCACTGCTCATCATTAAGACCCATCTCCTTGAAAGTTTTATAAAATAAAATATCCTTGCAGCCCCCGTGTCGACTAAGAGTCTCGCTCGTCGTACATCCATCAATGAGACTCGGGATGACGAGAACTTGCTCCCTAGCCGCCATATTGGTTGCCAATTCATGGGGGTAGAAGCTGATTGCTTCATCTCTTACTTCTCTCCTTGGAGGCACATGTGGGGCCTTATTGAGCCGGGAATATCTTGTGCTTGATGGCCGTGTTGCTTGCTTGTTCAGCAATGACCCCTGTGTTCCGCCTAGGCCGCCTAGGTCCTTGTTGCCCACTCCGCCGGCCGCTCACCTCCCCAGCTCGAGGTCTCTTCACATAAGCTTTCGAGTCTCCCCGGTCGACCATTCTCTCGGATGATACGCTTTAATCCCAAGCAATCCTCTCGTGAGATGACCAGTGTCTTTGTGGTAGTCGCAGCATTTGCCGTTGTCCCGCCTAAACTTGTTGCCCGGATTCATTGGGACCGGAGGAGCCGGCTCGACAAAGCATTTAAAATCTCGGTTCGACTCACCGTGAGGGAGTGAAAGCTTCGGGCACCTTCTCTCGTCGCCCTAGTTCTCGTTCTTTCCATTTTTATTGTTCCCCCATTCTTGTTGGAGTCCTTTTTATCGTCGCCGACCTCCACCTTGGGGCTTTTCCATTCTTTTTCTCCTTCCTCTCCTCAAAGAAGAGCGACATTGTATACCTTCTCGAACAACTCTTGTCGAGTTGTCACCGTACGAACCGTAAGCTCATAATCCATGTCGGCCGAGGAAATACCGTTTCTAAGCGCTTGATGACTTCCCTATCAGTGATGTCCTCCTCTATCTTGTCCACCATTTCTTTGAACTTGGTGAAGTAGCTCATCGAGCTTTCATTCTTCGCCCGCACCAAGTTATTCAGTCCGTGACAGCCGTCTTCCGAGCTCCCGCAGCCGAGAAGCGATCTAAGAACTTTGTCCCGAAGCCTCGTCCAAGTGGTGATGCTATCGGCAGCACCAAACCATTGAACCAAGTTAAAGCCGCCCGGTAAGTGTGCTTAGGAGAGCTTTGCACATGTTGTCGTCTTCATTGGCGACAAAGCACATAGTGGCCTCCAGATGTTGTATGTGACTCTTTGCATTGGTGGATCCCGAATATTTCTCCGTAAGAGGCACTCAAGGTAGGAGGAGGTCGACTATCTCCGATTTCTTTGGAGAAGGGTCGAAGAGTAAAGTCAATTCGTTCAACCTTTCCAATCTCCTTTTCTTCTCCTCCTCCCATTGTTCGAACTTCTTTTCATCAACGCCATTCTCTTGCATCGGGTCTTTCATCTCTGGAGGGAACAGCATTCGATCTCTCGGCCTTCACTCCCGGGAGGAGTCACCGCCTACTCCTCCCGTCTCTATGGGAATTGGCCCTCTCTCGATCTGGACTGGGATCTATGCTGTTACTTCTTTGAGGCGACCCGCGCCTCTCAAGAACAGATGGCGACTGCGCCTCGTCATATCCAAGTGGCGGCGACTGCGCCTCTCCTCTCTTATAGGCGACCTCGCGCCCATTCCCGTCTCTCTTTGAGATCCCGATCTTTGTTCGGGCCGGAGAAACATGCCTGTTTCGTTGGCCGTTAGCCGAGTCCTCAAATCGATTGAGCCTCGCTCTGTTTCTATTGAGGCCGGCCCTTAGGTCGTTACTCGGCACATGTACGATAGTAGGGGCTCTCTGAACTATCCTGTTGTCTCCATTCTGTCCCACACCTTCATTTGGCCTCATACTCCTAGCCTGTTGTCCATTAGAGACCTGAGTACGATCCATTCTTTCGTAGCGTACATCGGCCTCGCTTCCGCCTCTTCCATAGCTATTAAGTCGCCCAAAATCTGGGCCCTTTCTAACATCATCTCCTTCTTGCTCATAGGGTTGGTGGAGGGACTCGCCCTCGTTTCCAACGTTCACCCGAGCGCTGGACGTTTAGGGGGTGGAGCTCCTTGCACATCCATGTGCCTTTTGCCTCTCCTTGTATCAGGCAAACCCCTGCCATCAACGACACTGGTAGAGCGCGTGGCTCTACCATGAGGACGGTTTGGTGGGGGAGGAGGCAAATTCAAGTTTTCAGCATTTGCATTTGCATTAGTGTTGTTGTTGTTGTTCACTTCTTCATGCCCAAGTGAAGCCTCGTATACGTGTCCGTCTCGAAGTCACCATTGTTGTAGGTTGTTGAAAATTTTAAGGTCAAGTTGAAGCACGATTCCTTAAGAATGGAACCAAACCGATGCCGCAGAAATGTGCTTATCAATCTTCCTCCACGTAGCAGACCGATCACCCGGCTCCTTGACTCAAAACAGAACCCACGACTAGCCGGATGTGTCTCCGGCGAAGACGCTCGGGCGTGAGAGTAAGATTATAGTTGTATATAGCTCAAAATGTATTGAATAATGAACTTAGAATACAAAATGGCAGTTACCTTTCACCGTTTGGTAGTGATGAAGTATTTATAGGCAAGAGTGATGTATTTTGGGAGGCAAGCATGTCCTCCGAGATTATAGCGGCGGTTACTTGGTCATGGGCACGTGTCTATAACGGTCCCTGATTTGTAGGGATGTAGTTGTGAGCATTGATTGACCAAATAAGCCGGCAAGTGTCAGGTCGTCACTTGCTGATTTAGGTCGAGGTCGCCACTCGTGGAATGGTCGACCTGACTGTCGGGTAGAGCATGGTTCGTACCCGAATAGTATCATGGATCCTGAGGTCGGGCTAAGTTAGGTCGGGACCTGTAAGTCGGACCATGGGCTTAGTCGACTGATGGGTGAGATGGGCCTTGGGCCTTGATCTGATTGGATTAGTTTCATTGAGAATGTGGGTGCCAACGCTATATGTGATTGGGCTTTACTCGTTTGGCCCAATTCGACACTTTTGGTATGTTCAATTGACATGAAAGTTCATTTGATAATTAAATGATTTTGGTTAATGTGGGTTGAAAGGAGTATGGAATGGTTTGGGTCTATTTGGCTGATATTAATACTTGTTTTGGTCACTTTAAAAACAGAGTATGTTGATGTATTGTACTTGGGATTTTGTTGTTGATGTTTTGCAGCTCAGAAGTGATTTTTGAGCAGAGGGCACAACTCGTGCCCTATGGCACGAGTCGTGCCTACTTTCGTGCCTTGTCGTGCTCATGAGGGGACGACTGATTCTCGAGGGGTGTCAATGGGCACGAGTCGTGCCCTGGGGCACGAAGTCGTGCCCTGCCCTGCCACCTCTGAAGCAATTTTTAAGCCTTAGAAATCTATTCAACCTAGGATATAAATGAACCCTCTTTAATTATAATTAAAGTAGAACACTTTAGCTACACAATGATGTCTTACTTAGTCAAAATGGAATAGTGGAAGGGGTTTAAATATTGTTCGGAAAATGGTTGACACACTACCAGAAAAAGGTCATTTAGCGACGAAAATTTCCGCCGCTAAAATTAAATTTCCGTCGCTAAAAATAATTACCGGCGGAAAAATTCCGTCGGTGGTCCGCCGCTACCAGCCCGTCGCAGTGCTCCAACGGGTCAATTTCCGCCGGTATTTTTTTATTTTACCGACGAAATTTATTTCCGCCGGTGAATTAATGGTTACAGCGACGGAAAATTCCGCTGCTAAATTAATTTAATTTAATTAAATTTTCATTTCAGCGGCGGAAATTTTCGTCGCTGTAATAAAAATTAATTTAATTAAATTAATTTCAGCGACGGAAATTTCCGTCGTTGTAATAAAAATTAAATTAAAATGAATCAATTTCAGCGGCGAAAATTACCGTCGCTGAAATTATTTAATTTTAATTTAAATTTTATTACAGCGACGGAAATTTCCGCCGCTGAAATCAAAAATTAAATAAAAATTAAATGATTATAGCGGCGGAAATTCCGTCGCTGAAATAAAAATTAATTAAAATAAATTAATTTCAGAGACGGAAAATTCCGCCGCTGAAATTAATTTATTTTAATTAATTTTTATTTCGGCGACGGAATTTCCGCCGCTATAATCAAAAATTAAATTATTGAAATTAATTTCGCCGACGGAAATTTTCGTCGATTCTAAATAAATTAAAAAAATAATTTAAAATATCAATAAACCAAAATTTTTTGTACCTGATATAACATTTCAATTTATAAAACTAAAACTATAAAAACTAAAAATCAAAAATCAACGTACCAAATAAAATCTAAATATCACCGTACCAAATCGGGAAGGGGGGAGAGGGGGAGAGGGGGGGGGAGGGTGGAGAGGGGGAGGGCTCCGCGGGTACCAAATGTCTCAAATGTTTACAAACGAGTAAAAAATAGTACAAACAAGTCTAAAATAGTCCGTAATCAACTCGGGGGCGGCCGGATATTACCCTGGAAGTCCTGGCCGATATGAGCCATCAACAGCGCCAATTGTCTTTGAGTCTCCGCATGAGCCTCCGCAAGCTTTGCCCGCTCGCGTCTCTCCTCCTCCAACGCAGCCTCCAGAGTGTCGACCCTCGGATCATGAAACGTGGGCAGGTCAACATTTCGCCGACGGCTGGTCGACGGGCATTGCCGCCCGTAATCCCCCATCCCTAACACTCGGGCTCCTCTCTTTGGATGTCCCTCAGAGGTGACCTCGTGCCAAACATCAGGAACGAAGGGGACGGGCTCGCCGGGAGGCGTTCCTTCGGGAACAATGGCGGCTTGATATGTAGCCTGTCAAAATAAAATAAACAATTATAATCATATACACAATGTAAGGGGCATAAATAAATTTACATATTCAAAATCAAGTCATTTAATGATAGTTTACTTACAAAGGCATTAGCAGAGCGATCGTCAACCCATTGCGGAGGTTGATCGGGCGCTGTAGGATTCCGAAGATGGGTGCTAGCGTAAACATCCACAAAACTGATATTCAGACCATGCTCCCTTTCCTATAAATAAAATAAGCGAGATTATTACTTTGAAATTGTATAAATGCAACATTTAAAGTGATTTAAAAGCATGCATACACTACATTTACACTAAAACCATGGATTTCATAGCATCAACATGGCTCCCAGCTAACATACGTACATAAACCTATTTAAAAGCATGCATACACTACTACATTTAAACTAACATACATACCATGCGGTCGTGATGCTCGGCGACCGTGAGCGTCCCCATGGTATGCATCGCCGCCGACCCCGAGGAGCCTGCTCTATTGGCCTTAGCCTGTTCAGATATAGCCTTCGCCGAATCCGACCCCCAATATTCGCAAAATTGACGAAATACCTCATCGGTCATATAAGTAGGTGTCGAGAGCTGTTGTCCCGCCGCGAGCCGATTAGTATAATAATTTCTCTTCGTGGTACCTATAAAAAATATGAATATCTCGTAAACCTATAATGATGACATTATAAAATTAAAAGAGTATAATCATTGTTAATTAAACTAATTAAGGATAGATAAATATGTTACAAATAAAATCCTTAAATAGCTTGTGAGCCTGCTCATCGAAAACATATCTAGCCGTCGCCTCGCTGATGTCTGACGCCCAATAATATTTAGCCTACAACATATAATGATAACATTACAAAACTAAAAGAGTATAATCATTATTAATTATAACATTTTAATAACAAACTAACATTTAAGTTTTAAATAAAAACCATTAACACATTACCTTAAACTCTTCCCACGCATCATCCTTCTGCCTCGGTGGCAATTTTTTCCAGTTGGGCCAAAACTCGGTCATTTTCCGAGACCGCCGCATGTGCCCGATCTTAGTCCCTGTGGTGGGGTATCCACCTACAAACCTGCCAAGTATATTTATACAATAACATTTTAACTTAAATAATGAATTATATATAAAACAAAAAGGAATCAACTTATATCAAATTAATGAAGAGTTACTTACTGGTCATAATGTGGCGATATCCAAACAAATATCCTCATCAGAATCGATGTAGTCCGAGTACCGGCCCCGCAGGTGGAGCTAGTACTGCTGCGTGAAGGGTCGACATCATCGGTACCGGATCGGGACGGTTGCGTCCCAAGAATCAATGTGTAGATGGGCTTAGTCTTAAGCTTACCCTTACCCTTTCTACTAGAACTCATATCTCGTATTACAAGAAAATATTAAAATATACAACTTTAACAATAGGAAACAATATATTCACAATACATCTAAAACTTTAAAGTTCTAATAATCTAAAGCATTCACAATACATATAAAATTTTAAACTATTAATAATATAAAGCATTCACAATACATATAAAAATTTAAAGTTCTAATAATCTAAAGCATTCACAATATATATAAAACGACGGATATTAAAAATAATCTAAAGCATTCACAATACATATGAAACTTTAAAGTTCTAATAATCTAAAGCATTCACAATACATATAAAACTTTAAAGTTCTAATAATCTAAAGCATTCACAATACAATTTTAAAGTTTAAACTATTATTAATCTTCATCCCCATCATCATCACTGGACTCGAATTACTACAAAACTCGAGTTCTTCATCTTCGTCTTCGGACTCACGATGAATCAAACTCGGTTCCTCTTCCTCTTCCTCTTCCTCTTCCTCTTCCTCCGATTCATCAATATCAATGTGCGCGAGATGACCCGAACGAGGCGAGGAGTTGGCAAATTCACCGGTAAGATATCCTCCTCGGGTTCATCAACATTTTGAGGAATATGAGTGACATCATCTAATGGATGATTAGCCGATGAAACGTTAGGTGGCACCGGCATTTCATCCTCTTGATAGGGTGTTTCTAATGACGACTACTGTAGTTGTCGACGAGGGTAGGTTGTCAATCATGCTCCTAGCCTTGGTCATCCAGACGACCCTCACCATCCGTCGGGTCGCGGACGAGGGTAGGGAGTCATGTATACCGTTGTGCTTGAGATGCTAAGATGAAGACGTCATCGCCATTATGTCTGGACGAGTCCTTTACATCGACGAGGTCAAATATGGCGTGCTTCTTAACACCTCGCACAAAGATCCCGCCAATCACAATTGAACAAGACAACACTTGTTTCTACCCAAATACTCCACCTCGACTACTTCTTTCAGGACGCCATAATAATCAAGGTTTCCTTTAAGCTTCACACCGCTATTCCACGTCAATTTAGAGCCCCGTAAGCTTTGGTATGAAACACATAGCCATTCACGAAATAACCGTTGTATAAATGAACGTTCAAGTACGGAGATGATGCTAAATGTCTTAACCTCGCAGCCTTTGGCATCACCCGGATGTTCACTATCTATAAGACAATATTGTAACCAATTTAATACAATTTTAAGATTGAATGTTTAAAGAAGTGTATAGAATAAATTTGAATGAAACAAAATATTTACATATTTCCTTAGCCAGCTTGGAAATTCTCTTCTGTCCTAGTTGCGATGAGTTACGGAGATAAATCCTGAGCTAAATCTTCAAACATTCTGCAATAGGGTTAAACAAGGCATTTCATATGCAGGTAATTAAACATGCATAATTTAATCGACGAGGCGTAAACATAACATCAATGACTTACTTGATATATTCCCCAACCTCGTCCCAGTTAAGAAGAACATACGTTTCGACCGCGACAAACTCTTTAGCGGTTAACGTACGCGTACCAACCCGTTTCTTGCCGAGGAACCGACCGGTGGGATGAAAATACAGAGATGTTTCCCTTAGACGGAAAACCACCATCGTAATTGCGGCCAACCCTAGTCAATCTCGTATCAACATCAGGAGGAAAATATGTTCCGACAAAGACAACAATCTCATCTATGATAACAGCCTCTGAAATTGAGGCCTCGACCATGGCCCTATTGCTCATCTTCCTTTTCAATTGCCCTAGATACCTAAAAGTCATTCGTAGATTAAAACATAAATAATGTTAAAGAAGGTATATTGTTAACGCTCAAATTATTTAGAAATAGAATAAATTCAATTACCTCTCAAATGGATACATCCATCTGTATTGAACTGGACCACCGACTCTAGCTTCGTATGCCAAGTGGACCGGTAAATGCTCCATAGAATCAAAGAATGAAGGAGGAAATATCTTCTCAAGTTTGCACAAAGTCACTACGATGCTCTCCTCAAGCTTTTTCATGTGATCAACACGCAGTGTGGTCGATGTTAACGCTCGGAAAAACTCACTTAACTCTGTTAATGCCACCTGTATATTGTCGTGCAAGAGACCCCCGAGAGCAATCGGAAGTAGCCTATCCAAGAAAAATGTGGCAATCGTGACTCTTCAAACCCCGTACTTTCCCCTCCTCTACATTGACACAAGTTACCAATGTTAGACGCGTAACCATCCGGGAAGCCTTAAATCCTTGAGCCATTTCGGGAGGAGGAGCTTCTTTTCCTTTGTAAGCACGTATTGAGCCATCGGTCTAACCGGTTTACCATTGACGTATACCAAGTCTAAGGCCTGGCCGCTTGCAGATTTCCTTAAGGTCCTTTCGAGCTTTTCGTTGTCTTTAGTTGTTCTCTTGAAATCCATCAACGTGTTAAAAACATTATCGAATACATTCTTCTCAATGTGCATCACGTCAAGGTTATGTCGAATGAGATTTGTTTTCCAAGATGGCGGCTCCCAAAATATACTCCTCTCGATCCAAGTTATGGGTAGTCCCAAACCCTTGTATTTTGGTCTTCAAAAACTTTTTCCCCACCGAGGATCGGGCAATGTAGATACCTTCTCATAGACCGTGTCACCACTTAAACGAATCGGGGCCTCATCATGGTCAATCTTGTTCTTTTTAAACGCATTCTTCGGGTCCCGAATGGGTGGTCCTCCTAAGAAATTGTCTATGGCAATCGAACCAACATGGTTTTCCAGAGTGAGTGAGCGTGAAAGACTTGGTGTCACTCATACAATACGGACAGGCCCACTTCCCCTGGGTGCTCCAACCCGATAACATCCCATATGCAGGGAAGTCATTAATCGTCCACATCAACGCAGCCTTCATGCCGAAATTCTCTCGCTTGAAAGCATCCCACGTTTCGACCCCATCCTCCCAAAGCCGCTTCAATTTGTCCATCAAAGGTCGGAGATAGACGTCAATGTTCCTCCTGGGCCGTTTTGGGCCGGGATGAATAACGACAAGAACATGTAGGGATCACTCATACACAACCAGGGCGGAAGATTGTAGACAGTGGCTATAACCGGCCAACAAGAGTAAGATTTTGCCCCAGGACCAAACGGATTGAAACCATCAGAGCAGATGCATAACCGTATATTTCTTGCTTCAGACGCAAAGTCAGGATAAGTCTCATCAAAGTGTTTCCATGCCTCCCCATCACTGGGATGAATCAACACACCCTCTTCACGCAAACTTTCCTTATGCCAACGCATTGCCTCTGCAGTAGATTTAGACGCGTAGAGGCGTTGCAGTCTTGGAATCAACGGCATGTAATGCAACTGCTTATGTGGTCTGTTTTTCTTGTGTTTTGAACTCCCCCTCCGATTTGGCTTATATCTACTTTGTTCGCAAATTGAACACTCTGTCTTTTGTGAATCTTCCTTGTAGAATAGCATGCAGTCATTCTTACACGCATCAATCTTTTCATAACATAGCCCAATCTGCCCAACCAACTTCTTTGTCTCATAAAAGTTTGTAACCATCTTATTCTCTTTCGGCAACATCCGCTTAATTGCTTTCATGATACGATTATAAGCAGACTGGCTAATATTGCAATCAGCCTTTATGTTAAGGAGCTCAGCCACAGCCTCTAACACACTGATCTCGCAACCTGGATAGACCTTCTCTTTTGCAGAGTCCATAGCATCAATAAATTTCTTGGCTGCAGGGGTTGGTTCTCTGACCAATCGAAGGAAGGACCGGCTGCATCCCTAACCATATCTTCCATATTCAAAGGTGGTTCTTCATTGTCCTGAATAATAGGTTCGGGTTCGGGAGGTACATGAATATTCCCGGGGGTATTATTCGCAACATTTGTGCGCAATCTCAGCTCACCATGACGGGTCCACCGTTTGTACCCAACTTCAAGCCCGTTACGCAAAAGATGTTTCTGAGTCTCGATCAAGCTTAGATACTTGACATTACAACACTTTTCGCATGGACACCTAATCTTACCATCCTTATCCATGTGACCGGTTTTATTTGATTGAGCAAATTCAATAAACCCCTTCAACCCTCTATAAAACTCAGGATTGATACCGCTATGATTCGGCAACTTCCGCTTGTACATCCAACTACAATCATCGTTAACGTACATCACTCCTGCATTGCAATCCATATATTATACGTACACTCAATTTAATCGACGGATGAAACAAAATTGGGATGTTAATAATTATTGGATTTCATAATATATTAACAGTTTAGAAGTAATTAACGTATTATCATTCCCTAAATTTGAATTACAAACTTAAAAGCAACACATATCTTCTTAAAATAAATATAAAGCTTCTAACTCATATTTAACAATATATTAACAGGTCTTCTTAAAGTGTCTAGGAACTCGTTCCCGCTCCCGAACTCGAATCTCTACTCTTCCTCTGCCTCGGTCCCCGGGAGGTCTTTGGTCTAGGTATATTGAAAAAGTCATTCTGACCTCGTCCTGGCTCAGGTATCGTGTGAGCCGGTGGATCAATCGCCCGGTAGCTCTCGCACGCTTCTTTCCCGCCTCAAGGCCTCCTCGCGAGCTATCACTTCGGGATCATTTCTCAAAGCAGCCTCTCCGAATCTCCGTCTCTCATAATCTCGCCGCAATGTCGCCGGTGATTTCATCGGGGTTTCTCTTGGCCTCTATGTCTCTTAATGTCCAATTTGGAAGAATAGTCTCGCCCCAAAACACTCTCGGCCGTCGAGCCTCTATCATCACCGTACAGGACCTTCTTGCTCCTCGTACCATGCCGATACTCGGTGGTCGAAATGTGCTACCTCTAGTACGATGGAGTAGTGGTCGTATCGGAAGAAAGCCCTCTAGAAATGCTCGCAAAGAAATGTGTAGTACGAGGCTCTACCATAATCATCGGCATTGTATTAGTCGTCAGCTTGCCGCTTCTCAAAGTCCGAATGGTTCTGCTGCGGTATCCGTATGCTCGCTCACTAGAGATGGAATGCAAAAGGATGATACATGTAGTCCCGGGAAGCTCGGACAATAGCCGACCCGTCCCGAATATCTCTCATAGTCTCGCAATCCCCATGCCAGGAATCCAATAGTACGGGTTTGCGGTCTCATATCGGGCCAAGGCCTCAACCATGCCAACTCTCGCAGCGGCATCCCTCGAATATCTGCGCTGTCAGGGCCACCCAAGGTAATGCCGTCGCCCTCTGGCGTGGCGAGATCAAGCGAAATCTCTCATAACCACAATGATAGTAAATCATTTTGCTCAACACCCATGTACTCGGATCCTCCGGCTAATCTATCAATGCCGTGGTATGTCTCCGCTAGCAACAGTGGAATGATGTCCATCGCTCCCTGTCCAGATTGAATATGCCGGATGTCAACTCCTCGATCACCTCTCAGCTGCCTGATGATCTCTAACAGCGTAGCTGGACACACTCCGATGTAGCCGCAGAAGTAGTGAGCAGACAGAATGAGCAACATGAAATGTATATTTATCAGAACTTTCAAAAACGGGACTACCAATACCCTTTTTATCAGAACTGACAAAAATGACACTACCAATACCGTTTTTGACAACGGCACTATCAATACCATTTTTGGAATAAATTTATTCAGAATACTTACCCTTTAAAAGGCTCGGTGACCTCAAAAACTAATTCATCCATCTCTCTCAAAACTAATTCATCTCTCTCAAAACAAGATTTATAGCGCATCAAAATGGATCCATCGCTCCCGCTGGTATCGCGGACGACAACCTCTTCCTGGTCATCCCGGTCAAACCTCCAATCCTCCATCTAATCTTTCTCAAATCGAACGAGAGTTAGAATCTCCACCGCCTCATATCATGGCTGGTCTGCTCGGTGTCGCATCCGTGTGCGTCGGGCATCACTCCGAAAAAGCTCATGTCTCTCAGGGACCCCCCCCCCCTCTCAGTCAACCCAAGAGGACATACGTAGAAAGCTTGAAGAGCCAGTGGAGGATGAAGATTTCCAAGGCAAAGCTTGGCTTTCTACATTGGACTATCTCACTGCAGAGGGTACATATTATCCGTTGAGAACGATCAAGAAGAAATGCAAACAATATGACAGGGTGAAACAGGTATAATATTTTACATTAATTATAGTTAAGGTTGAAATTTACAAATAATTGGTCATTATATTTTTGTTCTATTAGGTTGTTGTTGTTGTTAAGGAGTGCACACCAACTGGTAATGGCTCTGTTTCGGTGACTTTGAAGGATCCTACTGACACAATTGAAGCTTATATTGCTGACAAAGTGCTTAAGGAAAGTGAGTATGGAAGTGACATAGGTGTTGGTGATGTTCTTATACTTAATCAGGTATGAAATTTTTTCCTTAACATTACACTCCCTAAGGATATATTCCTTAACATTTTGTTCTAAAGGTTTTATTTTGTTGATCTGTTAGGTTGTTGTTTTTGCCGTCTCACGCTCAAAAAAACTACTTAACATTACACTTTTCAATGTTTCTAAGGTCTTCCCTAAGGATTGTTAAGTTAATTTGTTGGACATGTAATATTTGGATTTGTGTCGAATTTACTATGTACCGGAATTTATGTAATATTTTTCTATGTGACCGGGATGTGGTCACTGAATTTATTTATGTAATATTTTCCTATGTGACCGGGCTGTGGTAACTGAATTTATTTATTTATGTAATATTTTCCTATGTGACGTGACTGTGGTCACTGAATTTAGTTATTTTTATCGAGTAAAAACGAATATTATGTCATCATTTTTTCAAACACTTAATAAAATAACATTCACAAATAGTTAAATATATTACAATTTCAAATAACATTCACAAATAGTTAAACAAAACATATTACAAGTACTAGAAAATAACAGTTAATCCTCCTCCCTAAGAGTTGGACATCTTCTTTTAGTGTGACCTTCTCCCTTGCATATCCCGCAACGAAACTTCCTTTTCTCCACCTGCCAATCCATCCTATTTCTAATCCGCCTTGATTTAGGTCTTCCTTGCTTCTTATCACGATGGTACATCGGGTTAGGATAAAAACTTGGGACTAGATGATCTACATTCCAATAAGCCTCGTCATGGATCGGATTAAAAGTGCCCCTCCATGTATTGTAGTACGCCTCAAGACTGTAAAAGGAATCAACAAAATTTAAACCATCAATATGTTGGTCTTTGAAGCAGGCAAGAACATGCGAACAAGGGTAATGATATTGCACCCATTTGCCACAAGTGCATGGTCGAGGACCCAATTCCACCACTTGAACCCTTCCACCCCTTTCACCGCGTCGCCCAGTTATAACTTGATAAACACCTACTGGAGTATTGTTAAACCTTCTAACACTATGATAGCCGACCTTCTTCAAGTTAAAGTCATATTTTTGTTCGACCCTTTGACTGAATTGTAGTCTCGCATTTATGTTGGGGTTACCAGGATACCCCCCTAAAGCCCTTATTGATACCGAGAGTCTATTTTGAAAGTATTCCACACACCTATAGAAGTCCATCTCAACAATACCCGAAATAGGCATCCCTTGTGCTCCTTTCATGACACCATTAAAAACCTCAGACAAATTGGTAGTCTTAATGCCGTACCTATATCCACCATTATGCGCCATTGACCACTTTTTAGCATCCAAAAACTCAAACCATTTAACTGCCTCGCGATTGATTATACGAATCTGAGCCAAGAAATTTTTCATCTTCCGTTCCTGGGTGGCGCTTGTTGGTGTAATGCCCTAGGCTTTAGTTATGTTTTAACTTAAACCGTTATGTATCATCTTTATTGTTTATTATAGAGAAATTTTATTTGGTTCATTATATGTTTACATGTTTACTATATTGAACTGCGTCCCTAGTTGTTGTGAACAACTAGTATAAGTTGGTAATGGATAATTATGGAGATGATTATATGCATGGAGATGCACATTACACTTATGGGTACTTGCTAGAGAACAAGTACTGGATTTGACCTACTTATGAGATTTATGACATGGTTTGTTGTCATGATTAAATCTCATGATAGTCGTGTTATTGAATCCTTTGTACCTGAGATTATCATCGTCTTCCACATGATGAACGTTGTGTTTAATATAGTCTAACACTATCTTTAGTCGGATAGCAATAAGGGCTATGTTAGCACGATTGGATTCTTGTAGGGAAGAATGATAAGTCAAGAGGGATTTGTCCCTCTTATGAAGAGAGATGTTTGCTTGGGCCCCTCGATAAATAGTATTGATGAAATGTATGACCATACTCAAGTGATTTGATAGAGATCAAATGCATTTGGATTAACAACATATTCGAAATCGAGAAAGCATTGAACGGAATGAGTTGACATAGACCATGACTCATGTTCAATTGGACATCGTGGACAAAGGGATTGTGACATTGAATCTATCAAGAAATCAAGCTTTGATGTTATATTTAATTGGGTGGACATAATGATTTGCTAGAAGTCACGTATGTCTTGTGAGGTTGATGTTTCAACTCACTACCAACATAAAATATAATTCCTAAAGGGTCACACACAAAAGAACGAATTTGATTCGAGCTGAAAATTGGAAATTTGGGTTCTGACACGACTCGTGACCAGGAGCACGACTCGTGCCCTGGGTCACGACTCGTGCCAAAGGTAACGACTCGTGACCAAGGCTGAGACACGACTTGGTTTTTGTCTCGTTTTGATCAGAACGAGTTGGGGCTCATGGAACGACTTGTGAGCACGAGTGGAAGCAAAGGGCACGACTCGTGCCAAGGCCAAAATTCGTGTTCGTACAGTTTTTCTTGGCTAGTAAGGAATTGGTGTTTTACAAGGTTTCTACCCTAATTGTTAGGGGATTTATATGAGATATAAATACAACCTTGCAGCCATAATTTTCCTACTCTAATATTATATTTCTAGGTTTATGAAACTCTAGATTTTGATTTTGATTTTGAATCAAAAGTCCCAAATTATTTCATAGTTTTGGCTTTGATTATTGAATATTGATTCAATAATCAAGAGGATCATCTAGCAATCCAACAAGAAGTGTTCTTGGATTCAGTCGTGTGTGGATTACCGATAGAGGGTGATAAGTTAATCACCAAAAGCTTGAAGCCTTCTGCTCGTTGATTTATCACAAGGTAAAGAACAAGGAGAAGATCCAAGTTTCATCAACGGTTCGAAGATTCGAAGGTTGTTCATCGATTCAAATAGGATTTGAATCTTAGATCCGTTTTTGAAAGACCAACATAATCGCATTAAGGTATGTAAATTCTATTTCATGATTTTAATTATTCATGTTAGACGGATTTCAAGGGCTAGGGTTTTGTTGTTATTTCTAAGTCTTCCGCTGCGTTTGTAACCCAAAATCCAACAGCGCTAACAGCATGCCAAAAAAGATCTTTTAAGCCAACACCCTTATGAGTGTAAAGGAAATTAGCTCATAAATGCAACATGCACCACCTGTGCACAACAGTTCGTGGCCATCCATTTTCTCCAATAGTGGCAAGGATTCCATTGTGGCGATCAGATATCAAACAAACTTCACGACCCCTAATAACATGTCTGCAAACAAGATATAAGAACCAAAACCAGTTTTCATGGTCCTCTTTTTCAACAAGAGCAAAAGCAATTGGAAGTAAACTATCATTCGCATCGACACCCATAGCAATAAGTATTACCCTTTTATATCTTCCATGCAAGAATGTGCCATCAACAGAAATGACAAGACGACAATGAGAGAATGCTTCCAAACAAGGGCCAATATCACGGTAAAATTGATAGTCTCCTCTCCCATACATTTGATTTTGCGGTTCACCTTGAAAAGTAATTATCTGTGCTCCTACATCACCACCTTCCCCATCATCACCCTCATTCTCTTTATCAGTTGGACTCGAACAATCTTCATATCCAGAATCAGCATCAGAACCTACTGCAAGGATATGACTTTCATAATCTGAATCATCATCATTTTCACGTTCCTCTACCTCTTCCCCTTCCCCTTCCACTTCCACTTCTGCTTCCACTTCCGGTTCCACTTCCCTTTCCTCTTCCCAATGTGTTTCAAAATCAAAAGCATCTCTCTCAAGGTAGTTATCATTTTGTATCGGCTCCTCACGTGTTTCAACCTCATCAGAACGCACATTATTATCAAAAAAATCAAATTCCATGATAATATACAACTGCAAGCTACCAATCCCACCTAATTGAGCAGAAACATCAAACATGACTTTCACACACATATCATCCTCGACTTCAAGCGGAATGTAATTTGCAAACCCATTGCCCATCATATGAGGATATCTACAAATAACTTTCAACTTAATATCCCTTGGATCTATATTAATTTTCTTATATAACTTCCTAATCAATTTTTTGTAACTCCAACGAGTTTTTGTCCTAAGTGGAAATTTTGGCCCCTGTTCAAGATTACTATCTCCAAACGGGTGTTCATCATCTCCTCCCCAGTAGCACATGAAAATAAGTGGAAGTTCACTCATATTTTTCCCTAAACAAATTAATTCAACAATCAAAATATATAAAAAAGCAACAAATATCACTAGTTTACAATCACATTATACAAATCAAAATATATCAATTAATTCGACAGTCAAAACATATAAAAAAACAACAAATAACTCTAGTTTACAATCACATTATACAAATCAAAATAGATAAAAAAAAAGAATAAAATGTACCTTAAATAATGCTTAATTCACAAAATATTGGAGAATGTCAAGCTTTGAAATTGAAATAGACAGAGAAATGGTTATGAAAGAATGAGAAAGAAGAGGCTGTGAGTTGATTTTATATTGGCATGAAGTCGGCATTGCCAATGCCAACTTCACTTAAACCCTAGTTGAAGTCGGTATTGCCAATGCCGACTTCACTTAAACCACAAATCCTAATTAATCATGCCACTTTGACAAATCCTAATTAATCATGACACTTTGACTGACTTTGGACTAACTAAAGTCGCCATTGATAATGCCGATGTAAGTACCCAAATCCGGATCGTCCAAATCCGTCAGAAAATTAACCGAAATCCGTTAACTGGCCCGCTCCAGGTTAACCGAAACTCGTTAAACTCCCCGTTGCCGTGCCAACGAGACGTCCCGGGACTGCCCCGTGCATCCCGACGTCGAACCGTACTTAACACGTGTCATCACACGTAAAAGTACGTCTTTCCCGGAAAAACACACTTTTCGGCACTTTCAGGGGCATTTCGGACATTTTTCGGTTTGTTATTTTAAAAATGGACAAAATCGGGACAGGGAACGAACTCCCACATGGTGGTGACTCATAGGGCACGTGGCGGCCATGCCACCTCCTCTAGTCATTCTTCAATCACAAATCAAGGCCAAAAGACCAAAATACCCACTGATTTGCAAGCCAAGTGCGTAGGACTCCATGTGCACATTTTTACGAAATTGCCGGCAAGTCCTTCAAATTCTCAAAATACCACAAAACCCCCTGGATTCAGGCCAAGTCCGTTCGGACTCCTACTGCATTTTTCACCTATAAATAGAAATGGCTGTCAAAGCCAAAAAGAGGAAGATTTTACTCCAAAAATTCACATACCCCACGGCCCAAACTGGTTTACACCCCTTCCGAGCTCCCGTTCTGTCTCGATTCGTGTGAAACCTTCGTATTTCGATCAAATACGCCCCTTTAAACTTCGAAACAACCTTTCGAACTACTTTCCGTGTCCCGTACACACCTTCCGAGCCAAAGGAGTCGACCCTAGCCATAGGTATAACTCCCTCTCTCTAAATCTCTCGTTTCGTCTCGGTTTACGCGCCAGTCGCTATAACCGTTTCGAACAACGTTACTGAAATGTAGACGCCTCCGTCTAACGGGGTCCGATACGTTTTAGCCCCTCGATCCTCTTCTCTTCCCGTAAGAGAAGTAATCACGGGTTAAAACGGCGTTCCGACCCCGTTCCGTTTACTTTCTGTTATTTACAATTTCGAGCCGTTTGGCCTCGTTGATCGTCATTTACAATTCCGAGCCGTTTGGCCTCGTTGATCGTCATTTACAATTCCGAGCCGTTTGGCCTCGTTGATCGTCATTTACAATTTCGAGCCGATTGGCCTCGTCGATCGTCATTTACGATTCCGAATCGTTTGATTCCGTTGATACCGCACTTTAAATACTGTCATTTACAAGTCCGACCCGTTTGGATCGTGATAGTATTTACTTTTCAAAGTCCGAGTCGTAACCCAATTCGTTGATCGCATATCATTTAAAACGCATTTTTCCCGTAAAAATCGTTAACAATGTAATGCCCGGTTCAAAACCGGAGTTCGTCCGTCGAACTCTCTTTCAAAATGCCCAAAATGACGTTTGTCATTCAAACGCTCATCTTTCAAACTAAAAGCCGCCATTTGACACTCAAAATCATTTAATACACATTTTTCCCATAAAAATCGTTAACAATGACTCGCACGGTTCAAAATCGACGTTTGCCACGCAAACGCTCCTTTCAAACTCAAAATCGACGTTTGCCACGCAAACGCTCATTTCCGTCTCAAACCGACGTTTGTCATTCAAACGCTCGTCTTTTCAAACAAAGTCACCTAATCAACGTTTGACATTCAAACCAAGATTAAGCTTGTCATTCAAGCCCCCATTTCAAAACACACACAACACACACACACACACACACGTTTTCGAGAAAGGTAGAAAGACTCGTCATGCGAGGCGTTTCGGGCGATCTCGTAATACTCTACCCGAAATGTAACGTGACCTCCGAACCTAACAATCTCTGGTACTAAAAAAGCTTTTTACTCGTTTTTGCTACCAATAAAAATGATCCCCTGTTTTCAAAGCCTTTTCCTAAGTTTTTGCTACCAATAAAAACGACACCATTTTCTAAAGCCGTTTCTCAACGTTTGGGCTCAAAATACAAAAACCGCGTGGCGACTCCTCATTTTCCTTCCCATGAAGCGAGGTCTCAGACACCAACCCTCCACGAAAGACAACCGCTTTCGCTCGCGCGAATCCGGGTAATTTCAGTTGGCGACTCCGCTGGGGAAAAGATACTTTTTTCAAAACTACCGTTGTTTTCTAAAAAGCCTTCCGTGGGTCAAACTTTCGTTTACCCTTCCTCGTTTTCGTGTGTGTGAGTTCCTTTAAACCTCGAACGGTTTTTGTTTCAAAGGCATTACATTGTCAACTTTTCAAAATCATACCATGTTTGTGCATTCCCATTCATGCTTGATTTTCATGTTGTCTTTTGAACTGTGCATCATAAATTCTTTAAGACACATTCTAAAAAAATCTCTGTTTTACTCAGAAAAGGAATTTTAGTGACCGCACACTACGCGCACTTACTGCCTCGGAACACCGCACTCCACGTGCACTTGCTGCCTCGGTACACTGCACACTACAACCCCTAACAGGGATGGCCTTATCGGTTGCACCGATTGGTGCGCGACACCTTTCGGGCGCGGGGTCGTCCCAAACATCCCATCCTAGCCCGTGTAAGCCATGCACTCTTTGTGTCACACTTTGTCCAAGACCCGGTTGGTTTTGGCTTAGCTCGTGTCATAAAGCCTAAGTGTATGTTTTACGCCGGGCCCGCTCCGAGTCAAGCTCGAGAGTTTGAGACCGAAGGTCGTTCCCGACCCGAAGTCTTGAGCTTTTCGGCCTTGACTTTGACGCGGAGCTCTGTAGAAAAATATACCCAGAAGGTTCAATGTGACGCCGTGTCACCAAACCTCGTCGTATGTACTGTGCCAGCCACAACTTGGCCAACGCCAAAATCTAAGGTCTCTCGCACAAGCGAGTCAGGAGAGGTCATGCCCAAATTTTGGCACGATCCTCGCCTTATCTTAAGGACGTTGACTTCGACTGTGGCCCGCGCGTCACACACGTTGAAAGTTTGCGTGATCAGCTAGCCTTAAGTTCACTTTTTTCCTTTGTCGGTGGAACTCGCTTGCCTTATCAGACCTCGCTCGGGATAGTCCGTCCTGAGAAAGATGATCTACAATGGAAACGAGGGGCTTATAAGCGTAGTGACGAGATCGCGATTAGAGCTCTAGGATTAGTTGCGAAAAAGAAGACCCGCTCTTTTCCAACCGATTAGGACTACGAGAAAACGCGCTTTAAGTAAACATTAATCGGTAGCGCACATTGCACAAGCCCGAAAACCTTGAGCCAAATACCCTTTTAGAAGCCTAAACCCTTCCTTTCGTTCCTGCGGCGAGCGAGAAAGTGGTTCAGATTTTCGGATCGGCGCCTTGCCGGGATCACGGTTACGGCGGCGTCGAGACGGTTCTTCGGTTCCCTCGGTTCCCTCGGCGAGAATTTCCGACATGTCTAGCTCACCGAGAAATCGTGACGGGGACGGACCCCCGCCACCGTACAGAGATATGACATTGGAAGAAGCCATCCGGGCTTGTGAGGTTCACAAGAGGCGAGAAGAAGATCGGCGGAATTTCGTGGTACAACTTACGAATGAGCGAGGTATAGCGGCTATCCCAGTCGGACGGTACTTTTGTCACAGTCGAGGATGACGATTCCCGAAACCAGTTCACCAAACCTTTAACCAGGTTCCTCCCCGCCAACATACGGGATGCCTTCCGAATCAAGGAAAGCAGGCCTAGGCTCCATGTTGCCACCTCTCGGGGCAACCTGTCATTTTTGGCCGGCCCGGTGCTACTCCTATCACTCAATACCACCCGGCGCATTGGACCATCTCGAGATGCCAATATTCCTCAATACCCTCCCGGGTTCGTCCGGTTGCCTATACACGAATCTCTAAACACCGGGGATAAACCCCGATCTGATTCGAGAAAAGGCTCCGTATATTCTCATATCAAGCCTTCCACCTCCAATCACTACCGCTCACGTGGTAGCACCGGCGCCGAGCCTCAAAGTCCACCACTGGACCCGACCTTAGCCTGGATGGTCGAGCGGATGAAAGACACAGAAAGCCACCATGAGCGGCTCAAAGCGAGAAACGCTCAAATCCGCGAGATCAGGAATGGTCACGCCTCTCCTGCCCAAGTTCGAGAATGCGGAGATGGACCGATTCGACGGAACCGAATGTCCTCAAACGCACGTCGATACCTACGTTCTCGGCATGAGAGCAAAAGGAGCAACCCTCCGGCAAATGGCCGACCACTTCCGGCATACGCTCAAAAGTTCGGCGTTACGATGGTTTCGAGGGTCGAAGCTGCGGATCGCCACTTTGGGATCGGTCGGTAACATCTTCTGGAGCAGTACCGATCCAACTTAGAGTGGGAAACAAGTCGTGAGGACTTAATCACCAGCGAGCGAGCGGATGAAAGTGTTGGGGAATTCTACAAGAGGTGGAGGCTGGAAACTCTCAGAGATCATGGAGCCACTCTCCAAAGATGAACAGGATGCGGATCTTGAAGTCACGCTTAAGACCGTCCATCGAGAACTCTCATCGATCATCATTTCTTCCCAGATCTCAGGGCCGTAGTCAATGCCAGGCTCACGGTTCGAGAAGGATCTCAAGGAAAAGTTGGCTCTTGCACGGCCATACGAATACCGCTCAGCGGTTGCATTCAATCCCGCACCGGCCCCGGCGAAGGAAGATACGTGCATCGGCTACATCCATCGGGGACAACGGTCGGGTAACGAAACCCGAGTCCCGCAAAGCAACAATTCTACTCGAAGCGGCTGTAGTACACTTCGACAAGTTGGACATGCCACTGAGCAAGATCTTTGGAAGGGTTAATCAAGGAGGGTCTCCTTAAACCGTTGCCAATTACAAACCCAAGAATCCCGTAGCGATGCGGACAAGAACAAATCTTGCGCCTTCCATCAGTATCACGGCCATACCGCGACAAGCTGTTTGGGGTTACGATACGAAATCGAACTTGATAGAAGAAGGCAAGTTGGAGCGCCCCGTGGGCCCAATACGATCGGAAACCCTTTTAGAACAATAACAGCGTGAATTCCATTGAGTGGGTGCCCAAGAAGATTGCCGCGAGAACCGGTTTCTCCGCCTCTTCCGGTGGATCCTCCTCAAATGTCCACATCGGCTACGATGTTTGCGGCGCTCACTTTGCTGGAGTACGAGTCTAGAAACGGTCAGGAGCAATCCTCAGAAAACAAAAGAAGAAATCCTCTCAGCGGCAAGGCGAGAGAAAGACACGAAGGCTGGGGACACCGGTGTAGGTACACTCGGAGAACCTTTCGGGAGGTTCGACTACTACGTCTTGTACTCCGGCCGGTCCTCCTTGCCTCCAGGCCATGCGGCTTTAGAGCAAACGGGGGTGGGAAAGCCGAAAAGTCCCGGCTGAAACTAGAACTCGAGACCACGGGACAGGAAATACCTCGGATCTTGGTAATCTTCTTGCCCGGTCGGAAGGCTTTAACCCCCGCGGGATCGGCCAAGATTCAATTTGTCCGGCTTAGAGCTCGGGCCAGGTAAAGGAAGATCAAAGTCGGCTTGGCACTCGCACTCGATCAACGTGCTAACCAAGGACGGCAGCCGCCAAGCGGCCTCAACATAATCCCGAGGCTCCGGGAAGGCTTTACCTCGCAAGAGGAAGACGAGGAAACGGATGGCTTGATGACTCTCCTTCTCCGGATAGAGACTAGATCTACGATTCCCGGTATGCGGTAGTATGATCACGTTACGTGACGAAGACCTACCGAGAGATGCCTCGGGGAACAACGAAGCTACTGTACATCACTCTCAAGCTCAACACCATATCACTCCCCGGAGTATTGGTAGATAACGGGTCGGCCGTTAATGTTCTCCCTCTCGGCATGATGCGAGCCCTCCGTATCAATGAAAGCCACACGATTCCGTCGGCTCGGACTATCGAGGCCTACGACGGCTCGTCTCGTCCCATCACAGGGACGGTGACTCTGGAACTACGGTTCGAAACGAATGGTGCCCGGCAAAATTCCATGTGATGGACATTCCATCCGAGTTCACGGCTCTTTTGGGACGCCCTTGGCTACACCACATGAAAGCCATAGCTTCCACTCTCCATCGGTGTGTTAAGTTCATTAACCGAGCGGGGAGATCTCGAAGTCATCGAGGGGATAGTTTCCTCATAGGAAACGAAGCCGGAGTCGAATAGCAGCGTGTCCGCACTCGAGGCACCGGGGTTACCTCCTTCGAATCAACGAGGGACTATCGGGGCAAATCTCATCGAGAATCCCTCGAGTCGGAGATGCTAACTATGTAAACGTACTCGAGCGAGCGAGACCACGAAGCGATCCGATACATCAAGTTCAGCTGTCGTTTCCAACATTTGGAGCGGGATTGGAAGGAAACGGCGAATATCGCCGTGATGCGGGCACATAAACCCCGATCTCAATCGGAGATTCGTCGGCATTCTCCAAACCAACTCTACGGCCCCGCAGTGAAGAGATCTTTGTGATAAAGGTCAGCAAGCACCGCCATTCTCGTGATGAATGCATGGAAGTCGTATGGGATGTCCTCCACGAGGAACTACCCATTGCACCCCTCTTCTCCAACGAAGAGCATGATGTTTTCCTAGTTTGCTCAGCAACGCAACCGGACGCAATACGTCCCTACGTTTGGATTGAGCCGTCGGATGACGATGAATCGGGACTCTCACGGAGTCGAGGATGCAGCAGACCCGCGGGCAGACCTCTGCATTCACATGCTCAGTTTTGAGGACGGAACTCCTTCCGATCAGGTCACCTACGACCAAGGCTCCAATACCATGGAAATTGTCAAGCTCAACGTCCAGTACAAACGGCTATCCGACAATTGGAAGCAACTGGTTCACACGACAAAGAATCCCTCGACGAGTGGGCGACGACGACTTCGTCAACATCATCTATTCCGAGATATCCCGATGTTACCAAGGATCCGATCCTTATCGTCGGTCTACGCAATACCAAAGTCACCCTCGATATGCCTTTGCTCATAGTAAACGAGGCCCTGGCCAAGCGAGCTCGAGCTCATCATTACTTAAGTACCGGCCCGGTGGCAACCGGCCCGTGCCGTCGGTCAAGCTTATACCCTCAGTGCCGCGAGGCGAGGGCAACGACGAAGGAGACCAAGCTCCTCACCTGCTACAAGTCGAGATCAATCTCGGGAACGCTTCGGCGGCCACCCAGAAAACATCGTGAAAGTCTTCCCCGCAAGCGAGTCGGCTCCGACATAGGAAATGACCACCTCGGCATCAACATGCTCCGGTTCGGTCTGCTCCCGGCCGTCGCGGCCGGATTGAGACATCACGCGATCGGCAAGCTCTCGATAGACTTGGCGATCGAGCGAGATCACGAGACTATCAACATTGCGAGAATTCAACACCCCGTGGGGTCAATCAAGCAAATATGGGCAAATTTCTTGGTAATCGAGATCAAGGAAGGCCGCATGGAATGTCGGTCCGACTTCCTTCGTCAACGTAATCCAAGTGTTTCCGCCATTCGGCGATTTGAATGTAATCACGGTTACGGACACTAGTCGAGATGATGCGCACCTACGGAGGCCGCTTAGCTCTCGCAAGGAAAGCCCTCATGGAACTAGCCGCTCAAGAAAGTCGTCTTTGGGACGAAGACCAAGCTCGAAAGACCAACGGGGACCGAGCCCTTAAAGTGTCACGGGCGGCTTCGGACGAAAGCTAGAGGCCACTCTAGAGCCGGTTCGACCTCGGGTTTTGCTCACGGCAACTTCCAGGACTACCGTCTGTTCTCATCCAACCCCCTCTGCCGAGGCGAGGTGGTCAGCGGTCCCAGATGACCTAGGAGATGGAACGACACGGCGGAGCGAATCCCGGCGCTTACCTTCCCGGGGAAAGCAAGTTCTCTGTGAAAGCGGCAGCGAAGGTGATGAAACCATTCTCTTCCAAGCCGGGCATGAAGTCAACAAAACCGGACTCCCGAGGTCTTGGGAGGATGGGAACGGATCATTTCCGCACTCAAATTGAAAGGCCAACTCGGGGAGGAAGGTCTATTTAAAAACAAGAGGAGGATGGAAATTCGTCTCGAGCAACTACTCGGGGAGATTCCACGGTCTACGGCATTCGTTTACGAAACGATCAGCGGGCGGCAACCGGTTACATGGGCGAGATGTTCGGGAAGCCGTGTACTCGCCTTACGACATACCCGCCACTCGGATAAAGCGAGAGGAGAAAACTCTCCCCGATGGAGGTTTACCTAGGCGCCGCACGCGGTTCAAAGAAGCTTGGCTATTCTCACATGGGAAGAAACGCGGCATTAACTCTCGACGCGAGCTCATTGCAAGAAGGTTGATCAGGGCCCGGAGCGGAGGAAAACTAGCAAACCACGAGTATCGCCGGACCCAACTCGAGAATGCCCTGAGTATGCTCGGCAAGAAGGAAAGGAACGCGATATACCGTGAAGAGATCAAGGAGACCGTTCGCTTGGCGAGAACTCTCCAACCTCCCTCGGAGGGTTAGCAACGCACGATTCGGTTCGAGGCAACCAGCATTGTTGCGCGCGACGTTCGAGCAGCTGCGGCAAGCAGTAAACTACCTCCCCGCGAGGCACCTAAGCCGGTATCACAGGACGAGAATCCGTCAAGGCTGCAGAAGCTCAGGAATTCATCCACAATCAATGAGTTGAGGGAAGACATATGGCCCTATGCTACGAGGAATCCTCCTCTAACTATGGCTCAACTCGGAGCGGCTGTTCGAAGGGACCAAACGATGTCGGCGTCTAACCCGATCGGGTCAAATCCATGCATTACCACCTAAGGCCACCAAAAAGCCGACGGGCAGGTGCAATCCGGCCGGCCCGAAGACGCAAATTCCTTGAAAGAGGACCCGATCCTCACTCGGCTCAAGCGGACTCGGGCGAACATTTCCCTTTGGTCTCTGCTCGCCTCTTCGTATCCTCACAAGCTCAAGCTAGAGGAAAGCTGGCCCGTACCATGGTCCCAGTGGGCGCATGACCCCGGATGAAGTCATTCGGATGATCGGCAACATCCACTATGGCAACATTATCACCTTCACGAGATTTGGACCTTCCAAAATTTGGGGGCTGATCACAATGAGCCGCTCTACATCACGATCAGTGGACGAGCGTCGCCTTCCCGCGTGTTGGTAGACGGAGGTTAGGAATGAATGTCTTGCCCGCCAAGATGATGGACTGCTTGACATCAAGCCCGCGAGATCTAAAGCCTTCGGTCCACCTTTGTCGAGGCCTATGACTCTACTTCCCGTACGGTTCTCGGGGTTGCTACTCTTAACATCTAGTTCGGCAAGCGGATGATCCCCACCGAATTCCAAGTGTTGGACATTCCAATCACTTTCACGGCCATCTGGGCGTCCACAGGCTGCATCAAATCAATGGCGTGGCATCCACCCTTCATCGGTGCCTTAAGTTCATGCAAGGCAACGAGCTAACCACGGTCTACGGCGACGGCGTCACCACCAGGGGACCGGCACCAACGACATTCCCGGTGTTAGAAATCAAGCATAATGACGACATGCCATTAGCGGATTCACTGCGGAGACCTCGAAGATCCAAATATGCAACGTGGACCTTCCTTTGTCTCACGATCGATTCCTCTGCCATGAGGATGATGAAACTCATGAACTTCATCCCGGGGCGGGGCTCGGCAAAGGCTGCAAGGCCGACACCAAGTTATTGAAGTCGAGGACCACGCCACGGTCCGGGGGCTTGGCTACGTGCCAACAGCAGGGCGACATAAGGGAGAACAAAGGCTCGCCGCGCAGCGGCGGCCAGCAAGAGGAACCTCAGACGGCACACCCAATCTCCGACCTTACGGCTTTGACCTCGCTCATTATTTCACCAAGAGGAACCAAGCGAGCGAGGGGCGGGGACCGAGGGAGCAGAAGCAGCGGGCGAGGGACCGACAAGGAAACCGCAGCGAGCGAGGGGACCGAACCGAGCGAGCGAGGGACCAGACCGGCGGCGAGCGGGGACCAGACGGTGGAAGCCCGATGAAGATGAGAAAGAAGCGGGGATAGTCGGCACGAGACTACGGGAAGAATGGAACGGCTAGCACGGGACCTCAGCGTTTCGAGAGGACTCAAAGCTAATCCGATAAGGGGAGCGTTCCTCGACATCACGGCTCTACTGGACCAGCTGCCACCACCGTCCGGCCACGAGTACACATTGAGGAATCCCGGACTTGGAGGAGCAACTCAAGGTACTCTCCATGGGAAACAGTTGTTCGGATCGGCCAGAGGCCACATTCGAGACGGTAAGTCCAAAGCGAAGGAACCGGGAATTCATAGAAGACGCTCTCGGTGGACCGGCTCTACGAGTCTTTTGAAGAAGTCGTGGAGTTGCCAAACTTGATCGGCGGGGCTCAGGCAATAGCATGATTGCCATGATTGGGACGGCGAAGCCAAGCCTCTCGATCCCCGCACCCTCATCGAGCATCCGGCAATGCCTGAAGAATTGGGTAACTTTCACCGGACGAGGGCAAGCCGGGCGAAGTGGAAGACAAGTTGGGCCCGCACCCACATCTCCCTAAGCCCGGTCTCAAACCCTGCGAGTCGGTCCTTGTCGAGTCCGGTCCTACGAGTCATCCAACGGCCTTACGCCAGGAGGACTATGATAATGTAGCCAATCATGTATTCCCGTTCTTGTTTAATGAAAAGTCGACCTTTCGGAGTATCCTCTCATTGCCACTTTAACAAGCGATAAGTTAACAAACAACTTAAAAGGCGTTAATAATTCAATTGATAAAGAAGCGAGACACATTAAACGAACAATACATTAAGGAAGTTCTCGAGCGTGTAGTTGACCAAGAGGACAAGGGCCAAAGCTATAGAAGAGGTTATGACCAAAGTGAACACAGGGTCGGTAAGAGCCTAAAGAGACACAAGTGGGCGGTTTCTTCGCCGATGCGAGAAAAAGAAGCCACGATAAGCCTCCTCAGGGAGTATGTTGACGTGTTCGCTGGTCATATCGGGACATGCCGGGACTCGATCCCTCAATCGTGGAGCACGAGAATTCCCTGGATCCCGAATCGAGCACTGTCAAACGAAGGCTGCGCAAGATCAAGCGAGTGGTCCTTGCAAGTAAAAGAAGAGATTGAGAAAATGCTCAGAGTTGGTTTCATCGAGTGATTGAGTACCCGACTTGGCTCTCGAACATCGTGACGGTCACGAGGCCAATGGAAAGGTCGAGATCTTTGTGTGGATTTCCGGGATCTCAACAAGGCCCGGCCCTAAAGATGATTTCCCATTGCCTAACATCGACATCTTTGGTCGACACCACGGCAAATTTCGAAGTAAAGTCCTTCGTGGACGGGTTATTGGATACAACCAGATCAAGATGTCAGGAGGATCAAGCCAAGGCGCCTTCACCACTCCGTGGGGGACATGCCCTACACGGTCATGCCGTTCGGTCTAAAGAATCTTTGGGGCTACTTACCGGCGGGCTGCAGCGACCCTCTTCCATGACATGATTCACAAGGAAATCGAAGTATATGTCGACGACATGATCATCCACTCAGGGGATCGGACATGCGGCACATGACGGATACGAGAAAGTTCTTCAACGAGACTCGAAAAACACTCCATGAGGCTAAACCGGCAAAGTGCACCTTCGGCGTCAAGCGCGGCAAGTCTTGGGGTACGTATGGTTACGAGAAAGAGGTATCGAAGCCGATCCCAAGAAAATCAAGGCCATCATCGACATGAAGCCGCCTCAAACCACTGACGAAGTGAAGAGCTTCATGGGAAGACTTGGTACATCGGTCGCTTCATCAACCGGTTGACATCTCTCTGCGAGCCCATGTTCAAGCGATGAAAAGAATGCCGAGCATCAAATGGGACTCAGAGTGCCAAACGGCTTTTGAGAAGATCAAGACCTACTTGGTGAATCCCCCAATTTTGTGCCCGCCACATGAAGACAAGCCACTACTCCTGTATCGACGATGAGACACGTCAATCGGAGCAATGCGCACAAGAACGAAAGATTCCAAGGTTGAGCATGCGATCTACTTCGTGGCGGAAGCTTCAAGGAAGTGAACTCGGCTACTCGGCATCGGAGAAAACTTGTACCGCCTTGGTATGGGTAGTCGGGAAAGCTGAAACACTACATGCGGTCGCATTCGGTGCTCTGGTCTCCAAAGTGGACCGTCAGATATCTCTTTGACAAGCCGTCCTGTCAATGCGGCTAGCAGTGGTCATTCTTCTGGCTGAGTTCGACATCAAGTACATGGTCGAAGAAAATCAACAAAGGGTAGAGTCATGGCGAGATCAGTGGCCGACTTCCCGGCGGTGAACCTAAGGGTCACGATCCGCAATTTCCGGACGACGGAATCTTTTCACTTGACGGCGCAAACCGCGGCAACTCTTCTTCGATGGGGCAGCCAACAAGAAGGGGAATGGTATTGGAATGCTCCTTGTCGATCCCAGGGCGAGCATACTCCCATAGCCATCAAGGCGAATTTCGAAGCAACCAACAATGCGGCGAATACGGCTTGTGCGGCGGGTTTGGAAGCCGCCCTCGGCGCGACATCTCGGAGCTGGATGTATATGGAGACTCGGCATTGATCATCAATCAAGTGTCCAACAAATGGAAGACGGTAGATCGGCCTTGAAGTACCACGCGTACATGGAGGAGCTCATTGCTCGGTTCAAGGACATCTCTTTTCATTATTTGCCAAGAGACGAGGAACCGCTTCGCGGGCATACAGCAGCCCTCGCCTCTCTTGTCGAAATTCCCGATGGGAAAGCGGTAAAACCCCTCGAGAATAGGCGGACGGGAAACACCCGCCTATTCTTTGTGAGATCGAAAAAGAAAAAGAAACGATCGACGAACCACAGTACAATCAGTTTACCGGTACCTCCAAAGCGGAGAAGCTTCCTTCACAAATGAAGATGGAAAATACAAAGAAGGGCTCAAAGCCAAAAACATGATGGCATTAAAACGCTGGCATCCCATTTCGTCATTAAGGGGGTATGTTGTACAGAAAGCGCCACCAAGGGCCACTCCTTCGGTGTGTAAACAAAGAAAAAGCCAGCGAGCTAATGAATGAAGTTCACAACGGAACTGCGGTCCGCACATGAACGCCGAGCATTGACACGAGATCATTCTCCGTATGGGATACTATTGGATATCAATGGAAGCAGGCGCATCCGGTTCGTCAGAAGGCTGCGACAAATGTCAACGGTTCTCCAACCTCAATCACATTCCTCCATGAGCTCTATTGCATGACTACGCCATGGCCTTTCGCCACATGGGGAATCGACGTCATCGGCAAGATCACTCCTCAGGAGCAATGGTCACGAGTTCATTTTAGTCGCGATCGACTACTTCACCAAATGGGTAGAAGCCGGATCGTACAAGGTGCTTGAATTCTAAGAAGGTGGCCGAGTTCATCGAGAGAACATCATGTGCCGATACGGAGTGCCCAGCGAGATCATATCAGACAATGGGACTCACTTGAAGGAGATTGTGACCAGCTGCGGCCGAATTCGAGTCACACGTCACAAGTCTTCTCCTTACGGACCACAAACCAATGGTGCGGTAGAGGCGGCCAATAAAACTCTCGCCATGATAATCGGAAAGATGACCACCGGAGGTCGGGAGCGGCCCGAAAAGCTACATTTAGCCCTGCAGGGATACGAACGTCGGTCGGAACCGCCGCGGGGAGACTCCGTTCGCGCTTACCTACGGAATGGAAGCGATGTTGCCGTGGAATTGGAAATTCCATCCCTGAGTCCTCTTGGAAAACGGGATCAATGAAGTCGAATGGCTACAAAGCCGTCACGACGAACTTGCTCTACTCGACGAGCGCAGATTGAAAGCCATGGAACACACTCGAGCCTACCGGAGCGAGAATGGCCCGAGCATTCGACAAGAAAGTCAAGATCCGAGACATCGAGAAGGCGACTTGGTGCTAAAGGAAAAGCCTCCTACGCGAGACCAATCCCCTCGGAAAGTGGGAGCCTACTGGATAGGACCATTCGTGGTACAAAGAATCTTCTCGGAGGAGCCATGAAGCTAGCGAGACTTGGACGGAAACCCTTTCGTTAACCCAGTGAACGGAAGCAAGCTCATGAATACTTCGTTTGAGGAAGAGCACGAGTCAACTCACCTTCCCCATACACCGTCCCCCTCGGTAAATTAAAGTGCTAAAGAGTAATACCCATTTGGATACATTCCCGCTAATGATCCGGGTAAAAAGCAGTCGCACTTCTTTTGTCTTTGTTTTTCTCAAATTCACCTAAAAGTGTCGAACTACGGTGACTGAGCCCCTTAGTCCAATTGTAAAAGGGGAACGTAGGCGGCCATCATTGGTTCGGTCTAAAAAAAAAAAAATATACAATAAGCATCAATTGCTTGTGTTTCGAAAAACTCTTTTCATTTAACCTACAAATTCATAACGGTTAAAACAATCTTTGATGAGTTCAAGCACGGTCAACTCTTGACTCGCTACACGCTAGCAAAACTACAATAAAACATTAATCAATTAATGTGTACGCAATGACAATGGGTGGATACTGTGGACGGCAAGGTCAACCTAGTTTCCGTACTAGGTCCTTCATCCTTCTTCCCTTCCCTTTTCCCGGCGAGTGTTCTTCACCTTCGCGGGAAAAATTCCGGTAGGCCTTCTACCTGGCTCGGGGACTCTTCCCGACGCCTCCGTCAAGCACTGTGGCATCCAACGCGACCCTTTCTCTAGCTCTGTCTCGAGCCGCCTCGCTTTGAGCCATCATCGCGGTGCTTTGATTGGCCTCCGATCGGCACTTGTCTCATAATCGGCCATGGCATCGCGATACGATTCCCGGGGTTAGCCCTTGCTTGTCCTCCTCGAGGTCGAGTGTCCCGGGTGATCGGCACCCAACGGCTCACTCCGTCTCCACAAGATAGCCATCTGTGTCTCCCTATACACTCTTCGTACCGGTTCGAGATCTTTGCGTCGACGAAACGGCGCCCTCTCTCGGTGAAAGAGAACCTGGCGGGGAAAGGACGCGTATTGCCACCACCGGGTGATTAGCAATAGCGTCGAAGGATCTTCCATCCGCAGAGATCCCACCTCAAAGGTAGCGGCATAACTCGAGATCGGTCGGTGGCACTGCTCCGGCCCGTCTTGTCGCGAGAACCAATGATGGAATATAGAAAGACGTGCGAGACGGCCCGGCACTCGACAACCAACGAGACCCTCTGAGTGGTCCTACAAGTCTGTAACTTCCAATGGGGAACCCACCATCGCAAGTGATGCGTGCAAAGTCCGGCCATCCGAGTTCCGGCTCGGCTGATCGCCCCTATCACCGGAAGGACGTCG
This sequence comes from Adenophora triphylla var. japonica, assembly GCA_022495995.1. Taxonomy (NCBI): domain Eukaryota; kingdom Viridiplantae; phylum Streptophyta; class Magnoliopsida; order Asterales; family Campanulaceae; genus Adenophora; species Adenophora triphylla. The sequence continues at coordinate 184,473 of JAFEMH010003181.1, read as the reverse complement.
AGAGAAAGACAGCGTCACAAGACATTGGCACCTCGGGCATCATCTGCGGTCTCTCCCTTAACCACATGGTAAGCATAGCGGGACTCCCTCCCCACATGTATCGGCTACCGGTCGCCATCCGACCTATGCCCGGGAATGTCTCGCCAGACCGGCGGCACGATGTCTCCCCACTCCGGCTGCCTCACCGAGGTCCGATGCTGTGATGGCACACACCCGAGACGTGAATGTGAACGAGTAGCAATCGCGCACGAGCAAATGCGTCCCACGAAAAGACGCTCCCTCGGCTTTGGCAAATCTTTCGGGCGGTCCCGAAATGTCAACATAATCGGTATCTGTATCGGCATCAGTATGCTTCTCCAGTAGAGATACCAAACAAAGATACTAGCTTCTCAACGGTGGCCATGCCACCGGCATACGGAAGAACTAGGCTGTTCCGTCTCGGGTCCTCCCGAGAATGGCGGAAATCTTCAAACGTAGGAGTGACTTCGTTGTACGAAAAGGCTGTACACATTCCTCCGTACGTCCCGGAAGCGAGACGCGGCTCTCAAAAGATCCCAATCTGGCATGAGCTCCTTCAAAGCCCAAGCAGATTTAATCCAGTAACAACCTTCGAAAAACCCTTTGTTACGCCTCGTGTGGTTCCGTACCCACGACTGAAAGTTGTCCAAATATCGCTCTTGCATCCGAGACGATAACTTGGGAAAGGGAGCCATGAAAAATGAAGGGAACCTTGGAAGTTTGAGAGAATTCAACCAGAATGATCAAAAACTATGCACAGTTTCTTAACCAATTGCAAAGCTGAGCGCAATTTAAAGAATCTGGAAATTCATTCCAAGTCGTGGGACTCCTCTGCCGATTGACTTGGTCAACTCTGCAGCCAGCTGCCCCTAAATTGGAAACATTTCCAAACAACTCCCTGTTCATCCTTATGAAACCTGCGTGCTGCCCCTGGTTTCATTCAACAAATATCAATATCCCTTCCGCCCAGGGCTCGTGCAACAGTGCAAATAATTAATAATCAGTGCATACATGCTTAATTTTTGACCCATTCAATTTTTAGTGCATTTCTCATTTTATTTATTTTTGATTAACCTACATCCTTATTTGTCAAAAATAACAGAAGGTGATCACAGAATAAATATGCAAAGTACAGGTTCCGCCCCACGGGCGCCTTTTTGCAAATACAGTTCAAATCAAATCGTTAGGACGATACAAAAAAAAAAAAGAGAAGAAAGAAAGCGGTAAAATAGGACTACTCGAGTCTGCTCGTCATCCGAGCACTCGGCCGCCGCATTGTCGGATCAGTCGCAAACAGAACTCGCCAAATTCCTCCACTGGGAATAGGCGAAAGGCCTCCTCGGAGTATGCGAACTCGAGGACTCTCCTCTCGCGCCCGAGTGCGCGAAGAAGGAGCTCCAAATCCGGCCATTCCGCCGCGGGCCGGCCGAACCCCTGTGCAAAGTCCTCCCCGCAGCTGTGGGAGCGGGCGAACCTCTCGGCCTAGACGGCCCTCGCTCACGGACATCCACGCTCCTCAGGAGGCGCACCGAATGAACTCCACGAGTCTCCTAGCGTAGGCGGACCACCCGTCCACCGGCCTCGTGGCGTCGTTGTACGTACGGCCAGACACCTGCGAACCAGGAAAGTCATCAGAAGACGAGCAGAAAGTACAGATGCAACATTTGCAGAATGCTACTATCAAATGCAGAAATCAAAAGATGCTCACCGAAGCATTGGGATCAGCCCTGTATCGTGGTCTCGACTCAGCCGGGAGCGGGATCACCAGTCGCCTACGCGAACCATCCATCCCCTCGTACGCCAGTCTAGCTCGTGGGATCGGAAAATCTCGAGGACCTCCAGGGACCTCGCCTCCCCTGTGCTGCACCTGCGGGCTCCTCAGCCTCATCCTCAAGAAAGCATCATAGTCGGCCCCCGCTATGATGTACTCGGTGTAGTACACGCCACATGTACCCCTCCGGTTCCTCTATCGGCATCTCAGGGGATCTTTGCATGTGCGTAGGAGGATCCACCGGCACCAAGGGAAGGGACCCCGGCCTATGCGATGAGTCACCCTCTCCCCCGGATACATGGCGTCGCGGTGAAGTCCCACCGGGAGCTTCGCCGCCGTGTAGTCTCGCTAGCAATACGAGCAGCGACGGCATCGAACCTACTCCACCAGGTCAACCGAATCCTCTCGGAAAACTCTCGGCTCAGGGCTTGGGACACCTCCTCGTATGACACTTGAGTGCCAACTCTCGACGAGACCGCCCTCTTCACTTTCTTCTGCCAAACCAGCATGGCAGGAACGAGAGTCGGTACGGCTCCTTGATGTCCCAATCCTGCGGGCCGAACACCTCATAGCACCGGACACGCGAGAGAATGGAAAGTTATGTCGGCTACAAAGCGGATACATACGAGTACATAAAAGAGGCAAGGAAGAGAAAAAGTACGTAAACTTACATCCAAGCCAGGTGTGAAGCAGCTCAGGGAGTGCTCCTCTCCCCACGAGAACCTGTCCGGGGAATGATAGAGCTCGGCAGATCCGGCCTCCCCCACGCGAACCCCCTCACGGCATCCGGATCATCGGCGACCGAGCGAGAGGAAGTGACGGGATGTGTCGGAAGTCGGGAATAAAGTCGGCCGACAACGCGAACCAAAGGAACCCTCGAGCCGGGCGCTCCGCGGTCATCCTCAAGGATCCGGCCAAATAGCGGCGACACCCGCCTCCAGATGCCTCTCCATCGGCTGTACCGAATGCCTAAGCCCCTGGCATCGGTAATATCAAAACCCGGCCCGAGACAACTGCTCTGGGGTATAACCGTCAACCCACACCAGCGTGTTGCCATAAGTCGGCAACCCAGTGATAGCGGCAAAATCCGTGGGAGTCACCGTCGCCTCCCCCCATCTGAAATGGAAAGTGTGGGTCGTATCCCACCAGTACTCACTCAGAGCAACATACATGGACCTGGCCCTCGGCGTATCAGCTGTCGCAGCCACAGCACTGATGAACCCAGCCAACCCGGAGTCAAGCACCAGCTGCCGCGGACTCCTCTCTCCCTCTCGAGCCACGTTCGGGATAATATCCCACAATGCTCGCACCGCCTCAAAAGCACCCCGACTCTTCTGGTTGTGGGTATCAACCGTCCCTGTCCCCTGCAGACAAACAGCACAGAAGCAACGTCAACAGAATGCACCAACGCATGTCAAAAGGATGCAATGCAGATACGGTTCTCATTCATTTCCTACGTATATTCCCATCATTTCGAAAACTCCGTCGAATCCGGAACTTTCAAAATCTTTCGAAAACTCCGTCGAATCCGGAACTTTCAAAATCTTTCGAAAACTCCGTTGAAACCGGAACTTTCAAATCTCTTTCGAACATTTCGAAAATTTACTCCGTCCCGAATTAAAGCTACTTTAATTTTGGAAAATGCATCTAGACATGGAATTTTGCAACCAAAATCTTTATGTCATCCACCCATAGTGTCAATTGAACTACATCCTAGTCAATTTCGACAATAATTTATGGCAAAGTCAAAAGCCCCAATTCGGGCACCAAAATCCCTAAGTTCATTCCTAACCAAATTTCTAACATTTAAAGAATGCACATTCTTAAAATTAATGGAATTTGTAGGAAGCTTGCTTGTCTCTTGATCCCTTCCTTGGAGTTGTGTCGGTCCCTAGTCGGGTAAAACTCCGCCGGATTCAATGGATGCACAATGGTTCGAATGGTCCGAACCAACCGTGTTCTTTCGTCATCGATCCTTCCGTGGCGAGCCATTGGTCCCAAATCACCTTCCATAGCGATTTTCCTTCACAAATACGAGCAAACCTTGCAATTTGGGTTGGATTTTCTCTCCTCCTCTCTCTCCCTCTCGTCGGAATTAATGGAAGAAAATGACTCTTTCTTCCTCGGCCTCGGCGCTGAATAGGCCCTGGTCAAATTCAGTAAAAGTCCGGCCGGACTCTTACTGCACCAGGAAAATTTTCTGCCACTTTGGCCCCTCAGCTTTATGCAATTCCAATTTTACCTCTTTTGGCCCCCCAAAAGTATAAAATTTCCCCAGTTAGACATTTCTAACACCCCATCCCCCGAGGATAAATTCCCAGTTAGTTTCCACTAACGCTCGTCTCCAGACGTTAAAATTCCTAATGGTTTTCACCATCATTCAAATCCTCAATCGCGACCTTTCACGGTCCGATTTCAATCCTCAATCGCGACCTTTCACGGTCCGATTTCAAATCCTCAATCGTGACCTTTCACGGTCCGATTCCAATCCTTAATCGCGACCTTTCACGATCTGATTTCAATCCTCAATCGCGACCTTTCACGGTCCGATCTCAATCCTTAATCGCGACCTTTCACGGTCCGATTCCAATCCTTAATCGCGACCTTTCACGGTCCGATTCCAATCCTTAATCGCGACCTTTCACGGTCCGATCTCAATCCTTAATCGCGACCTTTCACGGTCCGATTTCAATCCTCAATCGCGACCTTTCACGGTCCGATCTCCAATCCTTAATCGCGACCTTTCACGGTCCGATCTCAATCCTTAATCGCGACCTTTCACGGTCCGATTCCAATCCTTAATCGCGACCTTTCACGGTCCGATCTCAATCCTCAATCGCGACCTTTCACGGTCCAATTTCAATCCTCAATCGCGACCTTTCACGGTCCGATTCCAATCCTCAATCGCGACCTTTCACGGTCCGATCTCAATCCTTAATCGCGACCTTTCACGGTCCGATCTCCAATCCTCAATCGCGACCTTTCACGGTCCGATCTCCAATCCTCAATCGCGACCTTTCACGGTCCGATCTCAAATCCTCAATCGCGACCTTTCACGGTCCGATCTCAAACAGTCAATCCCGACCTTCGCTGTTCGTCTTCCCGGCAGCAGCAATAAGCCCGAACCCCAAGGCACGAACGCCTTGCAACAATCCCTCTTCGGCCATCAAGGTAAGCCCGAATGCTCATCCCCAGCAGGATAAACCTGGCAACAGCAATAAGCCCAGCACCCAAGGCACGAACGCCTTCGTCACAGGATAAATGTATCCTCGCAACTCCGGTTTGAGGCGCCACACGCCCTCGTATGATTCAGCAACTCCGGTTTGAGGCGCCACACGCCCTCGAAGGTTTCAGAAGTCCCAGGTTCAGACGCCTCCCAATAGTCTCCATTCAGGTACAGGTACCTCGCGAATGGTCTCATTCAGGTTTAGACGCCTCCTAACATGTCTCGCTCAGGTCAAGGTCCCCATGCGCGGCCCTTGCCCCCTTTCGAACTACGATCGGCTTGATTCCCGCTCGGGATACGTAGGAATCCTTTTCGCTAAGGGTCCATCCAGCTGATCGCCCAGGTCTCTTTCAAAGTAAGGCATCCCAATTTGGATCCTTATCTTTTTCAACGACCCCACCTCCTTCGGAAGTGACGTCGCTGAGGGGCTAACTGTAAGTACCCAAATCCGGATCGTCCAAATCCGTCAGAAAATTAACCGAAATCCGTTAACTGGCCCGCTCCAGGTTAACCGAAACTCGTTAAACTCCCCGTTGCCGTGCCAACGAGACGTCCCGGGACTGCCCCGTGCATCCCGACGTCGAACCGTACTTAACACGTGTCATCACACGTAAAAGTACGTCTTTCCCGGAAAAACACACTTTTCGGCACTTTCCGGGGGCATTTCGGACATTTTTCGGACTGTTATTTTAAAAAACGGACAAAACTGGGACCGGGGAACGAACTCCCACATGGCTGGTGACTCATAGGGCACGTGGCAGCCATGCCACCTCCCTCTAGTCACTCTTCAATCACAAATCAAGGCCAAAAGACCAAAATACCCCTGATTTGCAAGCCAAGTCCGGCCGGACTCCCTGTGCACATTTTCTGAAATTGCCAGCAAGTCCTTCAAATTCTCAAAATACCACAAAACCCCCTGGATTCAGGCCAAGTCCGTCCGGACTCCTACTGCATTTTTCACCTATAAATAGAAATGGCTATCAAAACCAAAAAGAGGAAGATTTTACTCCAAAAATTCACATACCCCACGGCCCAAACTGGTTTACACCCCTTCCGAGCTCCCGTTCTGTCTCGATTCGCGTGAAATCTTCGTATTTCGATCAAATACGCCCCTTTAAACTTCGAAACAACCTTTTGAACTACTTTCCGTGTCCCGTACACACCTTCCGAGCCAAAGGAGTCGACCCTAGCCATAAGTATAACTCCCTCTCTCTAAATCTCTCGTTTCGTCTCGGTTTACGCGCCAGTCGCTATAACCATTTCGAACAACGTTACTGAAATGTAGACGCCTCCGTTTAACGGGGTCCGATACGTTTTAGCCCCTCGATCCTCTTCTCTTCCCGTAAGAGAAGTAATCACGGGTTAAAACGGCGTTCCGACCCCGTTCCGTTTACTTTCTGTTATTTACAATTCCGAGCCGTTTGGCCTCGTTGATCGTCATTTACAATTCCGAGCCGTTTGGCCTCGTTGATCGTCATTTACAATTTCGAGCCGTTTGGCCTCGTTGATCGTCATTTACAATTCCGAGCCGATTGGCCTCGTCGATCGTCATTTACGATTTCGGATCGTTTGATTCCGTTGATACCGCACTTTAAATACTGTCATTTACAAGTCCGACCCGTTTGGATCGTGATAGTATTTACTTTTCAAAGTCCGAGTCGCAACCCGATTCGTTGATCGCATATCATTTGAAACGCATTTTTCCCGTAAAAATCGTTAACAATGTAATGCCCGGTTCAAAACCGGAGTTCGTCCGTCGAACTCTCTTTCAAAATGCGTAAAATGACGTTTGTCATTCAAACGCTCATCTTTCAAACTAAAAGCCGCCATTTGACACTCAAAATCATTTAATACGCATTTTTCCCGTAAAAATCGTTAACAATGACTCGCACGGTTCAAAATCGACGTTTGCCACGCAAACGCTCCTTTCAAACTCAAAATCGACGTTTGCCACGCAAACGCTCATTTCCGTCTCAAACCGACGTTTGTCATTCAAATGCTCGTCTTTTCAAACAAAGTCACCTAATCAACGTTTGACATTCAAACGAAGATTAAGCTTGTCATTCAAGCCCCCATTTCAAAACACACACACACACACGTTTTCGAGAAAGGTAGAAAGACTCGTCATGCGAGGCGTTTCAGGCGATCTCGTAATACTCCACCCGAAACGTAACGTGACCTCCGAACCTAACAATCTCTGGTACTAAAAAAGCTTTTTACTCGTTTTTGCTACCAATAAAAATGATCCCCTGTTTTCAAAGCCTTTTCCTAAGTTTTTGCTACCAATAAAAACGATACCATTTTCTAAAGCCGTTTCTCAACGTTTGGGCTCAAAATACAAAAACCGCGTGGCGACTCCTTATTTTCCTTTCCATGAAGCGAGGTCTCAGACACCAACCCTCCGCGAAAGACAACCGCTTTCGCTCGCGCGAATCCGGGTAATTTCAGCCGACTTCAAGCCAAAAACGGCATTGCCAATGCCGACTTCATATAAAATGATCATTTTGGTAAATAAAATTTTCCTAGTGTCATTTGGATAGATATTAATTTAAAATTGAATAATTTTTTTTTAAAAAATTGGATTTAGGGCACAGAGTCTCACTACTACTCAACAAATTGAATTTTTATAATAGATAAGTTATATTAACAGTTATATAAATTATGAGTATTTTTTATATCTCAGTTTAAGCTTCGTCCCGATTTTTTTACTTTCCTTTTTAGTTTGTATAAGATTAAGTTTTTAGGTTTTTTTTAATTTCTAAAATAGGCAATGATATCCACTTGCTACACTCAAAATAACAACACACTTACTATTTCTTCCGAACTTTTTCTTTTCTATTTTACTTTTTATGCTCACAACATTTATTATTATTATTTTTTTTTTAAAAGTCAAACTAAAAACATTAAGTACGATTACACACGGAGTATTTTATAGCATATGTGTAGCATTCGACTACTGTACTGTTGATGCCTACATCGGTCCGTCCTTGAACCCTGTTCTCGTGTACACAAAGTCTAAACAACTATTGCTACCTCAATTACAATTATATTATTTACTTATGTGCTTGATTGCGTGCACTCAAAAGCCTTATGCTTTGGACTGAGAAATGAACTTGAAGTGATCAGCTAGCAAGAAATCACGTAAGACAGTCATCACAACAACATTTTCTTCTGTTGTTTCCTCAAATTAGGGGATTAAATAACAATTTCGAAATTTCTAATGCAACTGTAAAGGGAGCGATCGAGCGGAAAGAGGTGCGCGACCGTGCTGAGTTTCTGCCTTGAAGGAGCGACCGCGACATACCAAGGGGTGATCGCGAGGGTGCAGATGGGGCGATTGCGCCCAAGGAGGGAGCGATCGCGCCCTATGCCGGATCAGGCCCATCAGCGACAGAAATCTTTTTAGGGTTGAAAACTCTATAGGGTTAAAAGTAGGGCATATAAATAAATTTACCCCCAACCATGTTTGTAGATAGTTCTTTGACAATAATTCGTGAATTCGATTAGAGATTGTAATCGGTTGATTTTCAGAAAATAATAATATTCTTTCATTTTTCTCGTGTACGTAGACAAGTTGATGAACCACATATATTCTTGTGTTGTGTATTGTTTTCTATTTTATACATAAACTCTGTTCCAACAGAAGAACCGGATACAAAAATTTATGGATGAGTTTAAGTTTACCTTTCATGTACCAAGATTTGGGGCATATCTCCCCTGCCCACATGCTATGCATTTCTCTAACTTCACATTGTTTTCCAGCGTACAAAATTTACAAGACCCTGAGAAGCGTCACCTTTTATCCTAATGAATCTCGGTAGAATCTTCGCCTTTCTTAAAATAGAATTTTTTTATTAATATTCTATTATACATACCCACTTCTCATAGTCACATTCATAAATTATGGATCTCACTTGTCATACCCACTAACTTTTCTCCCTCGCACATTTAAATTATGGGTCTCACTTGTCTTACCCACCCACTTATTCTATCTCACAACCATTTTCCATTCAACACTTTTCTTAAATTTTGTTCCAACACTAAAATGGTGAAGCTTGGTTCGGACGGAGGCAGTATTTCATACTTCTCATTATTATCTTTCGGCTTCTGGGTTAATGGATTTTGTCTTTGATAAAGAGGCCCATGAGCAGTTGGAATGGCCTATAGGCCTGGAGTGAATACGGGCTTTTTGAAAAATAAAGTTGGGTCAAGCGCCGTCCACAAAATATGGGTCGATAAGCCCAGGGATCAAGTTGGCCCTAAAGTTTCCTCACATGCAAATATCCAATTTGTTACGGGCAAGGAGAAATTATCGATGTATCATTTACCCCGAGTAAAAAGATCAATTAATACAAAAATTTTGAAATTTAATTAATTAATTCGGCATTATAATCAAAATTTCATCCAATCCTTCGCTACCCAAACTAACCCTTACATAAAAATATAAAATTATCCCTTCTCTCTCTCTCTCTTCTCTCACTTTCTCTCTCTACCATCCCTTCCGGCGACCCTTCCCTCCCCTCCGCCGACCCTTTCCTTTCCAATTCCGGTGACCCTCCCTTTCCCACCTCCGGCGAAACAACATCTAGGAAATCCGAAATCTCGACTGTGATTATTCTGATCAGGTCCATTCGGACATTACTGTCCTACCACTCCCACATTTGATGTATTCTTTTTTTCCTTTCTTTATACTTAAAAACTGCACAATCTCTCTCTCTCTCTCTTGCCCTCTTCACTTCTCTCTCGGTGTTCTCTCTCTCTCTCTAGAACAACAATAACAACACATTTACTTTCTAAAATAAACAGTCATTTAAAAATATTTTTCTGTGATTAAAAAAATATTTTTGAAAAGTGGAGTAACTGATTTATACAGTAGAAAGTAATATTTTTTATTAATAAAGAAATATTTCCTCCATTTTTAAAACATTGTTGTTGAACAAGAAAAATTTTGTTGCACAAACATCAAACATTGTCATTTCACGATATACAACAATATTTTAATACAAATTTTCAGATTTGTGAAGTTGTTGTGAAGTTAACTAAAAACAACTGTAAACTTATAAAAAGTTGCCAAAAGGGAAAATGAGACAAAATCAAAATGTAAGGGGAAAATTGATATTTGTCTAAACTTTGGGGGTATATTAGAATTTACTCATTGGATTTGGCTAGTCTCAAACTCAAACCCTCTAACAAGTAACATCCTTGTCCGTTTCCAATCCAATCATAAATTCTGCTAAAACTTTTCTCCAATCTTCTCGAATTCAACCCGACAAGTGTTCGATCTGCAAGGGGAGCTCGAGAATCGAGGCAGAAAGAAATTTTGCGCTTCGATTGTTTCGTGGGTAACATGAATTGAAAGAGAAATTGAGTTGTTTGTTGATTGTTGATTGATTGAAGAGATAGTGATCTTGGAAGAAATCTAATGGCGGGAATCGCTCTTGTGTTAGATCTAATAAGGAAAAGTCCTGGCTTTAATGGTAGTACAATTCAATCTACCGGTCTTTTCTCAGCTACACTCGCCGCCTCCACTGCCGCCGCCTCTGTCGCCGCTGGCACCCCTTTCGCCTCTAGGGCTCTTTTCGGGTACCACCCACCCTTTCTGTTTCACTTCTTGTAAATTTACATGCTCAAAAGTATTAATTAGGTGTTTCTGATTAATTTATATTTTATAACTTGTTCCTATTTGGGTGTCCCATTGAGCTGAAAATTTAATTAAAAGTTGTGTTTTATTGTAAGATAGATAATCCCATTGTTCCAATTAGGGGTTTCATGGAGCTTACAGTTTTATGAAAATACTTCCTTTGTCTCTATTTGGGAATCCTCTGAAGCTGGCATGTTTATTGGCATGGCAATGTTATGCTTCAGATTTGGTGTTTTTGATAAATGCTACCCCTTTGTTCTGATTTGAAAGTCTTCGTAGGCCTGATAAATTTGTATGATATCTCAATGTGGAACCGATATCGTGCTGTATCTTTTAGGATTTTGATACACTAATTAGTCATGTGTGGAATGTATCCATTTTGAGGAACTTTATGCCAATACTGACTTCACCAATACGGTTGTGTTCAGCCTTGAGTAAGTGTACTGCTTCATGTACGGGATTCATTAATCAGCTATTTCCTTAACTAGGCATTTGATTAAATATAAGTGCATGGTGGTAAGTATCCGACTTTTCATCATATTCATGACTGTATTTGATTTATGACATGCCAATAGAGTTTGCATAATAGTTTGTAATGTGCTACTCCCTCGTGTCCCAAAATGAATGTCCGAAAGAATTTAGTATATTTCTAATAAACCCACATTCTTTGCACGTTATTTTTTTCTTTTCATAATTTTGTATGTGTGTATTAGCTAAGTTTTGATCAAATTATGTCTGTCATACAGAATCAGTACGAGATCAGTTGCACATTGTGATGCTGGACCACCAATAAGTGAGGATTATCTCTCAAGTATCCGAACCGCATCTGAGAACATATTAAAGTATAATGCCCTGGGGTACAATGCAAAAGAGTACAACATTGAGCTAAAGCCTTTGTTCTCGGCATTTCAGTGGAAAGCTTTTGCACTGACATCAGTGAGGTCTTTCCTATTGTTTTACTTGCCTATTTTGGGGCCACGTGTAGACCTAGATGAGGATGATGATGATTTCCCACTGGAGACATCTGATGACCAACATGTAGATTTGGTGGTTCCCTTCAAGAAATCAGTAAAGCAAATTCTTCGTGAAGTAAGTTTGATATATTTAATCCTTGTTTTGCAATCCCATAACTTAATTCTCTTGTTAATGATCAAATTGTGAAAGTCGAACCATGTGTTAATGGTCTCAGTGTTGGGTAAGTTTTTGCGTTAGTCCTAATTGCAAGATAACACGTTGGTACTTGTGCCTAGTAGTCTAGGTTCAAGTTGCATAATGTCTACTGATAGTGCACTTAGTCCTTTAGAGATAGCATCCCATTGCCTATTATGGATGTGAATGTTGTTCATTCTTTTGGCCCGTTGGGTTTAGCCTTTTGGAATGGAGCTCTTCCTGAATGCAGCAGATAGAAAAGTTTATTTTTCGTATGGGAGTTCATCATGAAAGCTCCATTGCATAAAAAAAAACTAGGGTTCTTTCACAGAAAAGGTGTTGAGAGAAACAAAACAACTTTTATTAAATATATTTTATTGATTAAATTCATAGGTATACTAAATCCTATTGGTACAGGCCTAGAAAGCTTGAGAACAAGGCAGAACATCTAAAAATTAGTGTTGTCCTATATATTAACCCCATTGGATTTTGTTATATATGTTCAAGGCCTAAACTGGTTTCTAAGTAAGAAAACTCTATTTTATTAAAGATAGTAATGAAAACTACCATGAAGATACAATAATGAAATCTGTATTTCTTAAATCTTGTCTCACATCATGCCATATGGGTTCATGAGCAAAATCGCTATTGTTTTCTGGATGATTGTAGCCACTGAGAAACTGCGGTAGAACTAGGTTCTGGAAGTATTTGTTACACCATTTCAGTTCATATAAACGAGGACATGAATTTTCAGATTTGTTTATTGCAACGTGAGCAGCCCCATCTATTCTATCAATTTTTGTGGGATTCTGAACACAAAAATGGAAGCCATTTTGATTCTTTATGGAGGGAATAGTCGAATAGATTTGATCTTAAGTAGTATGGCTAATTACGATTTGGTGCAAATCGACGAAGATGTCAATTTTCATATCTCACGGCCAACATGACCACATCTGCTCTCTGCTGCTCCTCGTAACGCTTCCCCCCCCCCCATCCCACACCCAACAGTTAAAAAAAATCAATCTCCTACGCTTTTGAAGGCACATCTGAACCCAGGGAAAAGGGGCCTCTTTTTCTTTTCTTTTTTTTTTTCTCTTCCTGTTTTCAATCTCAGAAAATGGTGGTTTTCCTCTTCAATAGATATCTAGCACAAATTTCAAGCCATTGGGAGACCATATGAAACATAAGTTTTGCACTGGCCCTCTGGAGAGTGATAGTACTCAATGACTGCTGCTCTGGGGGTGGGGAAGGGGGGTGGCACATGTGACCCTATATTTGGCCCAGAAAGAGGACTAAATGAGACCCCCTCCCTCCAAAAAAAAAAAAAAAAAAAAAAAGAAAGAAAGAAAGAAAGAAAGAAAGAAAGAAAGAAAGAAAAAGAAAAACATGTGTCTATGCTATGAGCCTGTTTGTTAACCGATCTACTAACTCCATGTATTACTGATGGTGACAAACGGGAGAAGCCGGAACAGCTTTCCCTAACAGTGAAAAGCTGCTTATTCTTGTTATATTATCCCTCACAGGATAGTGTGCTAGAAATTTTCTGAAAACTCAGTTTATATTCAAGTTTTTCATTAAAATTCAAGGTAATTATTGACTGATTCTGTTTCCCCTTGCATCTCAGACTACCGTCGTAACTACTAGACGGGTTCTAGAACGACTTGCCATTCATCATTTTTCACAGCGGATGGCATGGAAACTTCTTAAAGGTACACCTTCTTCCTTACTACACCTGTCATGTTTAAGGTTTAATTTCGTTGTTCGTCATGCAACTGATTGTTATTCATTCAATGCCAGATGTTCCAAAGTCAGCTGTGCGCAAGGCCGATAGAGGAATGCCAACTTTAGTGTACTTCTTCAGTGTCGGCCGGTCAACCTTTAGAGGTCAAAATTTTATCTTCTCGCAGCTTTAACAATTAAAGATTCTGAACATGGTTGGTTTTGATAGTTTAGGCCTCAAGACTCACTTTTTAGTTGCTCCTATTTTGATGCAAAGCAGGGCACTTTCTTGGAGTCGCGGCGTCGTGGCTTGTCCAAGTTGGCATTGAGATTTACCGCTTCTTTTCTGACATCTTCAAATCTAAAGAAGAATCTGTCGATGATTCATATAAAGTTGTCAGGCTTCAACTTCTCATGAAGAGGGTTTATGGCACTAGTGTCAGGTGTGGTTCATCACTAGTTTTTGCTTCCATAGGAGCAGGGTTGGGTGCAACCCTCTTTCGCCCCTCATCCGGTCAATCCATAGGTAAATACTTGGAGATTATTTGAGTTATTGTAAATACTTTTGTACACACAGACACACACACAATGCTCAAATGGTGACGGGGTTTATATTTTGCAGGGTGTTTGGTTGGGGATTTGGCTGGCCCGATAATTGTAACATATTGTTGTGAGAAATACCTACACGCGGACATCTAGAGCACGCAGGCAGGGAAATGTAGGCAAGTTTTTGGGATACAATCTATAAAATGAAGTTAGATCTTTGACGTTGGAACCAATTAATATATGTTAGATTTTTTGATAGGAGACAAGGAAGACTCTAGCAAATGGTTCCCTCTCCCAACCCCCGCTTGGCGGGGAGCGCTTGGCGCACCGGGGTTACCCCTTTTTTTAGACAAGGAAGAGTAAGCTATAAGTACCCATGGCTTGCAAGCTGTTCTTAGGGTTTGGTTCTTAAGCAGGGGTGCCTATTGGATTGTTTTAAGGTTTCAATATTTTTTTCCAGTTTTTTCCCCTTTTCCCATTTGTCAGACCTGTTCCAGGGAATAAACCTTGCAATGCCTCTTTCAATTTCAATGGTTTCTAGCTCTTTAACTGTTGATATATTTCGCATATACTAGGGATCGGGGACCGCTCCTACCGAGCTCCCCTACAGCGCAACAATGCGTGATGCCGCACCTTCTCTCTCCTTGTGGTTGAGATCCATTTAGTAAAATGTGGGTCTCACTTGATACAAAATCATCTTGTCCGTCAATCTCAAAGAGAGGATGGTGTGTGTAATTGGGGAGGAGAGGTTCCAGATCGCTTATGTGGTCAATCTTGTGCTAACATTCAAGGTGCTTTTATCAAAAATTATTTTTGAAAGATGAATATTACAAAAAAAATAAAATAAAATCATACAAGTTGAATATTACAAAAAAGAAAAAAAAAAACTCCTTGAATATTACAAAAACTCATTTTTTTTTATTTTTTTTTATAATTTTTTTTTTGAATGGGCAAAATTCATGTATTATTGGTTGTTAACTGATAAATGACATGTATCAGTTGTTTAACCAAATACCAAGCAAAAAAAAAAAAACTTAAAAAAACTGATAAACACATTTATCAGTTGTTTATGTTTAAATGATAAATGTCATTAAAAAATAAGTTTAAAAAAATAAGAAGAAACAGTTTTTCGTAAAATTTTGTCTTACATGTGTTTTTTTTTTAATTTTTTAAATAACATCTTTGTTTTCGTTAATTTTTGTCAAAATTCAGCAAATCTCAAATTTTAATTTAAAGAATTGTATAATTGAAAAAGTTAATTTTGTTAGTAGCATTGGAAACGTTATGGCACAGCTGTTTAAACCAATTGAGTACACAGGAACCCAAGTCAGTAATCTTCCTCAAAACAAGAAAAGAAAACGGTCGAATATTTTCACATTTAAAATATTATATTCCTTTTTTCCTTTTGTTAAAAAAAAATTGTTCAAAAAAATTTAAATTTATTTTAATTAATTATAAATTTTAAAATTTTTGGACATATTAGGTACTATTCTAATTTATACTACTATCTTTTTTGTGTTCTAAAATGAATAACCATTTTTTTTTAATATTGTTTTTTATTAATAGAATAGCATGTTTGAATTATTTTTTTATCATTTAATTTAAGATGGAAGGAAATAAAATAATATAGAGAATGTTGGTGATTTTAGTATCACTCAACTTATTTTATTGTAATGGTGATTTACTAAGAGATCAATGTGATTCGTATTAGACTCGGATACGAGTAAGGGAAAGTGTGGAGTACACACTCGTTTGAGCTAAAACGAAGTCAACCTCAATAAAGAAGTAAAAATTAAAGGGTAGCACATTTCTTTGATGTGCTCGAGCAGCTTAGCGATTGGCCAAGTTCGGAAGTGTCTTGCTCGCCGAGGCACGTGTGCCTTGCTCGGCCGAGCAGTATGAACAACACGGCCGCGAAGTTCATAAGACACGGCCGTGCAGCTTGGCAGAATCTCATTAGACATGTGTGCTCGGCCGAGCGAGTCCCTTGACTCGGCCGAGCAGTTCTGAACAGTGCCGGTTCAAGGCGAATAGTCACATCTCTTGGCTAAAATCATGTCTTTTGGTTATACCTTTTAACTAATACCTCTCCATCTGTATATATACAGAGATTGATCTCAGTTGTACATACATGAAAAACACAAGAGTGAATTACAACAATATAACGTAAGCAAACAATTCTCAAGGTTTTGATTTGTTCTCTTTGCCTAGAAAACAAATTGCGTGATTGTCTTATCCCAATAAATATTTTGTGTAACCCAGGCATTAAGGGTCGAAATACTTTATTCGGAAAGTGGATTATACACGATTCAATCACATATCCGGCCTCGATATCAAGATCAAGACCCTATATTCCCTACAAACGAATAAAGTATTTGGTGATACTCATGGCTCTTTGAAGGAGATGACAACAAAGTTTGGAAAGCTAGACAAGTTTGAAGGGCAAGATTTCAGACGTTGGCAAAAGAAGATGCACTTCCTTTTGACAACATTAAAGGTGGTGTATGTTCTTTCTACCCCTATTTCGGAATTGCTTGAAGATGACAACTTGGAGGCAATCAGACGTAGATCAAAGTGGGAAAACGACGACTACATCTGCAGAGGACACATATTAAACGGTATGTCTGATTCTCTCTTTGACATCTATCAAAATGAGGAATCTGCAAAGAGTTATGGGATTCTCTTGAATCCAAGTACATGGCAGAGGATGCTTCTAGTAAGAAGTTCCTTGTGAGTAATTTTAATAATTACAAGATGGTCGATTCAAGACCTGTCATGGAACAGTTCAATGAACTCCTTAGAATCCTTGGACAATATACACAACACGGGTTGAAGATGGATGAGTCAATATCGGTTTCAAGTGTGATTGATAAGTTGCCTCCCTCCTGGAAGGATTTCAAACACACTTTGAAACATGGTAAAGACGATCTATCTTTGGTTCAACTTGGTAGTCACTTGCGCATAGAGGAATCTCTTAGGGCGCAAGAGGATGACAAAGGCAAAGGAAAGGAAGTTGCTGGACCCTCGGTCAATATGATTGATGAGGGTGGAAACAATAAAAACAAAGGAAAGAAACGTAGTTTCAATGACAATGGTTCTGGTCCCAACAAGAAGCCTAAATTGGCATGTTGGAAGTGTGGCAAAACTGGTCACTTTAAGAAGGATTGTCGTGTTGGAAACAACAAGTATGGCGCAAGCACCAGTGGTTTGGGAAAGGGGTCTAAGGACCATTCTGAAGACCAAGGATGATGCTATTGCGTGGTGGATTGATTCCGGTGCCACAACTCATGTTTGTAAAGATCGTTATTGGTTTAAGACATATGAACCAATGGAAGACGGATCTGTTCTTTACATGGGTGATGACCATTCCGCTACTATTCAAGGAAAAGAAATGTGGTATTGGAATTCAGTTCGGGAAAACTATTTCTTTGTTTAAAGTATTGTATGTACTAAAACTTCGTTTCTGGTCCTGTATTGAACAAGTGTGGATACAAACAAGTATATGAATCCGATAAGTTTACCTTATCGAAGTTTGGTGTATTTGTAGGATTTGGTTATAATGGGATGTTTATGTTGAATTTAAATAAAATTTCTAGTTCTATTTATATGATTTCCTCTGTTGTTGTCAATTCTTCATTATGGCATGCTCGGTGGAAAATGTAATATTTCAAAAGGCTTTCAATTCTTAATGTAAGATTATCCCATTTTGAACATAGCCACCATCATTAGATGCGTTGTGAGTTTGTTCAAATGCATAGCCACGCATTTAATTATGTGTTGTGAGTATGCGGATCTACTTGCTTTGGTTGAAAATTGATTCACCATTAAGTTAAGAATTGATAAGTATTTGGGATGAATTTCAAATGAATGATCATTTGATTGAGGTAGGGATCAAGAGATCAAATTGAATCTCAATACTCTTACTGTTATAGTATAGAGGAGGATCCAAGAACCTATGATGAAGCAATAAAATCTCGAGACGCTGGTTTTTGGAAAGAAGCCATCGATGATGAGATTGGTTCTATTGTGGAAAATAATACATGGGTCTTGTCTGATTTACCACCAGGCTGTAAACCTTTGGGGTGCAAATGGATCTTCAAAAAGAAGATGAAAGTCGATGGAACTATTGACAAGTTTAAAGCTCGATTGGTAATCCAAGGCTTTAGACAAAAGGAAGGGATCGATTACTTCGATACCTATGCACCGGTTGCTCGTATCACTACTATTAGATTACTGATAGCTTTGGCAGTTATTCAGAATCTATTGATCCATCAAATGGATGTCAAAACAACATTTTTAAATGGTGATTTGGAAGAAAAAGTGTATATGAAACAACCAGAAGGATTTGTTATGCCAGGTAATGAGCATAAGGTATGTAAGTTAATTAAGTCATTGTATGGGCTGAAGCAAGCACCTAAGCAGTGGCATCAAAAATTTGATGAGGTTGTTTTGTCGAATGGTTTTGTATTAAATCAATCCGACAAATGTGTATATAGCAGATTTGATGAATCCGGTAAAGGTGTAATCATCTGCCTATATGTAGATGACATGTTAATTTTTGGCACAGACCAAAATGTAGTTGATAAAACTAAAAAGTTTTTGTCATCAAAGTTTTCGATGAAGAACATGGGAGAAGCCGATGTAATTCTTGGTATAAAGATTAAACGGATGAACAAGGGAATTGCAATATCACAATCTCATTATATTGAGAAAATTCTCAAGAGGTTTAATTGTGATAATTGTTCCAAAGTTAGTACTCCCATGGATCCTACTGAGAAACTTGTATCAAATACTGGTAAACCTGTGTCACAGCTTGAATACTCAAAAGCCATAGGCGCTTTGATGTATGCTATGACGGGCACTCGACCCGATATTGCTTATGCGGTTGGAAGATTGAGTAGGTTCACTAGTAATCCTAGTAGACAAAGATTGGCATGCTATAACAAGGGTGTTCAAGTACTTAAAAGGTACTATGGACTATGGTTTGTGTTATAGAGGACATCCTTCTATATTAGAAGGCTACACAGATGCTAGTTGGATCAACCAAGAAGATTCATCTTCTACTAGTGGTTGGGTGTTCTTGCTTGGAGGAGGTGCCATTTCTTGGGCTTCCAAAAAGCCAGACATGTATTACACATTCTACAATGGAATGCGAGTTTGTAGCATTGGGCTCAGCTTTGGAAAAGAAGCGGAGTGGCTTGGAACTTGATATATGAGATTCCATTATGGCCAAAACCGATATCACCAATGTCTATCCATTGTGATAATGCCGCCACCTTGGCTAGGGCCTATAGTCGATTTATAATGGCAAGTCTAGACACTTGGGTGTCGGACGTAGTATGATTCGGGAGTTAATCATGAATGGTGTGATATCGCCTGAATTTGTTCGATCGCAACAAAATTTGGCCGACCACTGACGAAGGGGTTAGCCGAGAGACTTGGTAAATAAGTCTGCAATGGGAATGGGATTAAAGTCCATTTAATCCTCTAATTGTGAGATACCCAATTCCCTTCTAATACAACGTTAGAAGCTTGAATTCAATGTGGAAAGCTCGCGGTTGGAGATTGGAACACATGTTATTATATTTCCCAAGGTATGTGTTCGGACTCGCAAGTAAAGGTTAGGTTGAAGAATATCTTCTTAATAGTTCCTTTGAAAAATTGCAAATGCAGGTGCAAGATTAAAGGAACTACCTATATGGACATGAAGTTTTGCCGCTTCAAGAAGCTAGGACTTGGCTTCCTATATGTTCACTAATGGATATGGACACATGGCTTGTAAAAGTGTCAAGATTAAACAAAGAGAATTGTGCCGAACTTATGTGTATAGTATCTTCAGGTATTCATATGAGTTGACGGGTTCAATCGTTACGACACCCCGATTCTCGAGTATTTGAAATGTGTATTATACTAAGATGAAAATTCAATCGCAAGACATTTTCATTTATGCATTCGTTTGTTTCGTTATTTATAAAGTTTAGTAAATCAAAGGATTACACTAAAATGGAGGGGATTTGTTGGTGATTTTAGTATCACTCAACTTATTTTATTGTAATGGTGATTTACTAAGAGATCAATGTGATTCGTATTAGACTCGGATACGAGTAAGGGAAAGTGTGGAGTACACACTCGTTTGAGCTAAAACGAAGTCAACCTCAATAAAGAAGTAAAAATTAAAGGGTAGCACATTTCTTTGATGTGCTTCGGCCGAGCAGAGTCCTTGACTCGGCCGAGCAGAGCTTAGCAGATTGGCCAAGTTTCGCAGGTGTCTTGCTCGGCCGAGGCATGTGCCTTGCTCGGCCGGCAAGATGAACAACACGGCCGTGCAGTTCATAAGACACGGCCGTGCAGCTTGGCAGAATCTCATTAGACATGTGTGCTCGGCCGAGCGAGTCCCTTGACTCGGCCGAGCAGTTCCTGAACAGGTGCCAGTTCAAACTGAATAGTCACATCTCTTGGCTAAAATCATGTCTTTTGGTTATACCTTTTAACTAATACCTCTCCATCTGTATATATACAGAGATTGATCTCAGTTGTACATACATGAAAAACACAAGAGTGAATTACAACAATATAACGTAAGCAAACAATTCTCAAGGTTTTGATTTGTTCTCTTTGCCTAGAAAACAAATTGCGTGATTGTCTTATCCCAATAAAGATTTTGTGTAACCCAGGCATTAAGGGTCGAAATACTTTATTCGGAAAGTGGATTATACACGATTCAATCACATATCCGGCCTCAGTATCAAGATCAAGACCCTATATTCCCCTACAGAGAATATTGTATTTTCTTGGTACAACTACAAATATTACTTATTTCGTATCGATTTAAGTTTCTTATTTTTAATTTTTAGATTTATCTCAACTTTAAGATTTTTAATTTGTTTTATTACTAAAATGGACAATGAGATTTAGTTAGATACACTCGTAACAATCTACTTCCTATTTCCTATCAACTCTCTCTCTCTCTCTCTCTCTCTCTCTCTCTCTCTCTCTCTCTCACTCATATTATTAGTTTTATATTTTTAATTAGAGTTGGTCTTACAAAAAATGCATTTTTTTCTAAGCTTAGAAAAAACTATTTTTACACTAGCACTTAATAACACTAATACTGGCACTTTGTTACATTAAAACTGACACTTTTTTACACTGTCACTTAATATACATTCACTGACACTTTTTACACTGACACTTTGTTACACTAACACTGGCACGTTGTTACACTAACACTGACACTTTTTACACCGACACTTTATATACATGCACTGACACATTTTTACACTGGCACTTTGTTACACTAACACTGATACTTTTTTACACTGACAATTTGTTACACATGCACTGACACTTTGTTACACTGACACTTTGTTACATTGACACTGACACTAGCTGGGAAAACAAAGCACGTTTCTTCTAAGATTAAGAAAAAAGGTGTTTTTTTTTTTTTTTTTTAAGATTTTGGCTTTTAATATTTTTTTAAAAAAAATTTACATGTAAAATTTAACTAAGATCATTAAATTGTAACGAAGAGAGTACAAGTAGGTTCTAGAACCCAGTGGGGTGTTTCATTGATTCCAGTGGGTTGGGTACAACCTCAAAATAAGGGAAAAGCTTGGAAACCAAGTCTCTGTTTTTAAGGTCACAGCATCCGTCCATTTTTACAACACAACCGCCTCAATTAGCGTACTCTGTCTGTCAGCTCACGTATTTTCACAATCTGAACCACATTTTAATTACTCCTTCATTGTGTTGTGCCCCAAGAAAACCTAAACCCGCGGCGGCAGCGCCAAACCCCACTATAAAGGGGCTGCTGAATTCAGCTTGCACAATCGTGTTCGGGGGGCTTATGGCGGAGAAGACGGCGGCCGGAAAGGAACGACGGCGGCGGCGCGACGTGAAAACGGTGGGGGATTTCAAATGCCGGTTCACTATCCGCGTTACAAGAAGGGAGATTACGAGAAGATGGAGGAGTGGAAGCTTGATTGTCTTCTCAGAGAGTACGGTCTCTCTTTCAATGGCTCCCTCCAAGAGAAGAGGGATTTCGCCATTGGAGCTTTCGTTTGGCCTGATCAGATAGATGTCTGATAATTGAATTATTATTATTATTATTATTCAATTTTGATCCCTATATTATTATAATTGTATGTTGTTTTTTATACTCCCTCCGTCCGTCCCACATGATAATAG
This sequence comes from Adenophora triphylla var. japonica, assembly GCA_022495995.1. NCBI lineage: Eukaryota > Viridiplantae > Streptophyta > Magnoliopsida > Asterales > Campanulaceae > Adenophora > Adenophora triphylla. The sequence goes on along the minus strand of JAFEMH010003181.1, from coordinate 162,216 downwards.
ATAATATGCAAAATTATCCAGTTTTTGGATGTCTCACAATAATTTATACTTTTTTAAAATGGAAATGAGATTCACTTTTCTTGACTTACAACCATTACCCATTTAGGGTGAGTTTGACATTGCTTCTGATTTCCTGAAAGTGATTTTTTAAAAGTGATTTTAGAAAAATCGATTATTTGTAATAAATAGTAAAATTTATAAGTATGTTTGGATAATATATGTTTAAAACTGATTATGAAAGATAAATACCAAAAACGACCTTTAGGATATGTATCTCGATATAATAAATGCACAAAAGAGATAGATGTTATTATTGTAAAAACAACACAAATAACAACTTTTAATAATCACTTTTAGCAAAAGCTGGGTTATAGTTGCTTTTACGAAAACACAGTTTTTTGCATTTTAATAACTTAAAATCATAATCACTATTGTTATCCAAACGCTATTAAAAATGATTTTGAGCTTAAAAAGTGATTATAAGCTACAAAAAAGCACTCCCAAACACACACTTATTCTACTTTCTCTTTATTACCAAACCATCTATACTCACAATATATCACCTTTTTCACTTTTCTTCTTAATTTTCATACCCTCCCAAAAAATGCATATATTTATGAGTCGAAGAAAGTATGTACTCCCTCCGTCCCATCAAAACTGATACTTATTTTCTTTTTGGTATGTCCCACCAAAACTGATACTTTCCAAAATGGCAAGGAAATCTTCACTATTTATCCCACTCATTTTCTCTCCTATTTCACTTTTACACTCACAACATTCTCTCTCCTAACTATTCCTTCCACTCATTCTCTCTCCTATTTAATTCTTCATATTCACAACAATTTCTTTCACTTTTTCTCTCTTTTACTTTTTCTTAATCCGCCGCATGTTTAGAAATTTGATATCAGTTTTGATGGGTGGGAGGAAGTATTAATCAATTAATAGTATATTGGAAATGAGCTGCAACAGCAGCACAGAGTTGTACTAATCATAGTTTGATTGCCTATGAAATTTGGTCTTTTAGCTTTAAATCTACACACCCCTTTGTTCAAAAGTTAAAAAAAAACAATGACGCAAGTACACGTGGCCGGTGGCCGGTTTGGTTAACCGGCGATTCATGGTTATCGAATGACGGTTTCAATCTTCAAATTTTCCAATTGAAATCGAACCGATAAATTGCCTTACGGTTACGATTTTAACGTTTATTGATTAGACCGGTTAACCGTTTTTAATTATTTTTTTTAAATTGTCAAAACAATGCCCAGCCGGCCGGTCAATCAACCAGTCAACACTCCAATCGGTCAACACTCCATCAGCCGGTCAATCATCCAATCAATTGGTCAACACTCCCATTTTATTTATGTAAACTCCATTTTAGATGTCTCCTGACTCTCCTCTAGCTTTATTATTTCTTCCGTCTCATAATTAATTTTACATTATTTTTAAATATTTAAAAATAATCTTATTATGATACGAAATATTTTATGAACAGATAAGTAAACTTAATAAAACATACTCCCTCCGTCCCAATAAAAGGTTTATCATTTTGAAGGGGCACGCAAATTAAGAAAAAAAGTTAGTGGAGAAAGTGTTGTGAGTATAAAAGTAAAATAGGAGAGAGAATGAGTGGAGAGAATAGTAAAGTTGATAGGTGTTGTGAGTATAAAAGTAAAGCAGGAGAGAGAATGAGTGGAGGGAATAGTAAAGTTGATTGGTGTTGTGAGTATAAAAGTAAAGTAGGAGAGATAATTAGTGGGTGGAATAATAAAGATTCTTTGTCATTTTAGGAAAGGTGAAGCTTTTAACGGGACACCCGTTTTGACAATTGGTGAAGCTTTTATTGGGACGGAGGGAGTACATTTCTTCCTGTTAAATCGACAGTTTAACCGTCGGTTGACCGATTCCCTAACTTTCCAACCATAACCGAACCTTCAAATATTCGATTTTTGTTAAACGTTTTCGGTTCAATCGTGTTAACCGATTTTGAGCGGTTGAAAATCGGCCGATTAGTCGGTCCGATTCAGTTTTTGGCCACCTCTAGATGTGAGAGGAGGGAGAGAAGAGAAGAGATGAAAATGAGGAGAGAGTGAGTGGAAATGATAGTGTGTGTGTATTTTAGAGAGAGAATGAGTGTGTGTGTGTTCTATAGAGAGAGAAGAGATAAAAATACGAGAGAGAGTGAGAGGAAATGACAGTGTGTGTATTTTAGAGAGAAAATATATATAACGTGTGGATTGGGGGCACTTTGCACCTAAAGTTTTCGACGAGCTTAATCAAGCTTGGACTAGATCACCTCTTGAAATTACAACGCAAGCTAGGAGGCCAAAGAATGATTGACAAGATGCAGCCAAAGAGAATTGAGGAGGAATATGGAAGCTATGTGTTTTGTCTCTGCTGAGTTTTTCTCTCTAGTGTTCTTTCAAGTGTTCCTAATTGTTATTGACAAACAACAATTTAAACAACTTCAAAAACCAAGATCAAAAACTGAAAATATTGTTTTAATTATGTAATAAACAACATTATTACAAAATTAAACAATCATTAATCAGAAAATATTAGCCATAATGATTTTTCGTTTCAGTTTTCCACATTTAATACTTGGCTGTTAAATGTCTGCTCAGGATCTGCTCGGCCGAGTCATGTGCCTTGTTCGGCCGAGCAAAGCTGTCCACAAACTTTTGCCCAGATCTGCTCGGCCAAGCAAGGCATAAGCCTCGGCCGAGCATGACTGTCCAGAAACTTTTGACAATCTCCTATGCTATGCTCGGGCGAGTCAATCACTCTGCTCGACCGAGCATATCAGTCAAAGTCAAAAGTATTTTTTTGATTTACAAAATCAAACTTATTTAGCAAAAGGTAGGCCACATACTTTGAACATTCATATTTAATTCATCCAAAAACCAATTTGGACAAATAAATATTTTATTTCACAAACACAAAATCAATTAAGTAATTTGACAAAATTATCCTTTAGAAACTAATTCATTAATTTTCTTCGAAACACACTATTTTTTCCAACAATCCCCCACATGAAGGAAATTCATGAGGATAGGTGATAAAGTCCGGCAGTCGAAAACCTGCATAGGATAGGTAGGGGTTTGCCCTTTGAACCTTTCCTTGTAAAAGCATATTTACTCTACTCGCTAATCAGTAGACGCGATGTCCTTGAACTACTAGCTTTTTGTGTAGCCGATCATATACTTTACACAGGTATCTCCCTAACACAATTCAGCTCTCATAGTTGTGTCCATTAATGGCCCTAGATCATAATGCCTGGTTCTATGAGAAGGTTTAAGAATTGAGCCTCACCCAATTCTCCTTGAAGCGGCCTCTACTTCTTTCTCACATAGGTGATTCTTTTAAGTAACCCATTTTACTTCTCATAAGAATCATTAAAAGCCATAGGCTTAACCTCATTCATCTCGGGATGTCACTTTAAGGAATGAGTATAGGGTTGACCCCCACAGTGACGCTACAAGTTTTTTAACAGTTAGGTTGTCCCTTTGAACCTAGATCTTGGGATCTCCAGTCAGCTAGGTTGGGTTTTCGCTGTGTTTAACTTCTCAAGAGGCTTTAATCCCATTCCCAATGTCAACTTTGCAACTATCTCTTTACTTAACCCTTTGGTTAGCGGATTCGCCAAATTATCTTTTGACCTTACATAGTCAATAGATATGGTGCCAGTTGCAAGTAGTTGTCTAATGGTATTATGTCTTCGACGTATATGTCTAGACTTACCATTATACATATAACTTTGTACCCTACCAATCGCAGATTGACTATCGCAATTTATACTAATTGCGGGCACGGACTTTTCCGATCTTGGAATATCTTCTAGAAATTGGCGTAGCCGTTCGGCTTCTTTACCACATTTATCTAATGCTATAAACTCAGATTCCATGGTTGATCTGGCTATAACAGTTTGCTTAGAAGATTTTCATGATATAGCTGCACCTGCTAATGTGAATAAATATCCACTTGTAGACCTTGAGTCTTTGATATCCGATATCCAATTAGCATCACTATATCCTTCTATCACAGCTGGATGTCTAGTGTAATGTAATCCAAAATCACGAGTATATCTTAAGTACCTTAATACTCTTACTATACCCTTCCAATGATTTGTTCAGGAATTACTTGTATACCGGCTTAATTTGCTAACGGTATAAGCAATATCCGGCCTAGTACAACTCATCAAGTACATTAGACTTCCGATAATTCTCGAATAATCTAATTGAGACACCGGTTCATCTCTATTCTTTGATAGATGAAGATTTGGGTCGATTGGATTACTCGCTATTTCATTGTCATCCTTGCTAAATTTCTCAAGAATTTTATCCACATAATGAGATTGACTTAGTACAAGTCCATTGGATATTCTAGAAATTTTAACTTCAAGGATTACGTCCGCAAGTCCCATATCTTTCATGTCAAACTTCGAATTCAACATTTCTTTCGTGGATTTGATCATCTTATCACAACTCCCTATGATAAGCATGTCATCTACATAAAGACACAAATGACATAGCCATTTTTCGTAGTTTTAGTATAGACACATTTGTCACACTCATTTATTTTAAATCCACTTTGCATCATAGCATTATCAAATTTTTTATGCCACTGTTTTGGTGCTTGTTTCAAGCCATATAATAACTTTACTAATTTGCACACCTTCTTTTCTTGTCCACGCGCAACAAACCCCTCGGGTTGTTCCATGTAATTCTCCTCTTCTAAATCTCCATTTAGAAAGGCTGTTTTTACATCCATTTGATGTATTTCAAGATTTCTCAATGCGGCAATTGCAAGCACAACTCTTATTGACGTTATTCTCGTGACGGGAGAATACGTGTCAAAATAGTCTAGGCCTTCTTTTTGTCTGTAACCTTTAATTACAAGTCGGGCCTTGTACTTATCAATTGTTTCATCCGCCTTCATTTCCTTTTGAAAATCCACTTATATCCTAGTGTTTTGCTTCCCGGAGGAAGGTCCACGAATTCCTATGTGTTATTTTGCAAAATGGAATCGATTTCACTTTTAATTGCTTCCTTCCACAAAGGTCCTTCCGAAGAGCTAACGACTTCTTTGTAACTTTGTGGTTCACTTTCTACCATGTAGGTCAGAAAGTCCGGACCATAGGATTTTTCAATCCTAGCTCTTTTGCTTCGTCGAGGTTCCACCTCTTCTTCTTCACTTTTTTCTTGAATGTGTTCTTCTTTTATTGAATCTATTACCCTAGTCGATGAGCTTGCCTCATTTCTTGACTTACACGGGAATATATTCTCAAAGAACGACACGTTTACAGATTCCATTATAGTATTTTTGTGTATGGCTTCAATTTTTGACTCATACACAAGAAATCTATAAGCACTACTGTTATGTGCATATCCAATAAATATGCAATCAACAGTTTTAGGTCCAATATTCACCTTTTTAGGAGGAGGTATGGCTACCTTTGTAAGACACCCCCACACTCTCAAGTGTTTATAACTTGGCACTCTTCCATGCCATAGTTCATAAGGAGTTTTGTCTTGTTTCTTTCGGGGTATTTTGTTTAACACATAGTTAGCCGACAACACGGCTTCCCCCACATGTTATCCGGTAATCCCGAACTTAATAACATGGCATTCATCATTTCTTTTAATGTCCGATTTTTTCTTTCGACAACACCATTTTGTTGGGGTGTATAAGGTGCCGAGGTTATATGTTTAATTCCACTTTGAGCACATATTGCTTCAAATGGAGATTCATATTCACCACCTTTATCACTTTTTAGCACCTTAATTTTCCGATTTAATTGATTCTCAACTTCATTTTTATAGAGAGTAAACTTCTCTATAGCTTTATCTTTACTTTTTAGAAGATACACATAGCAATACTTTGTGCTATCATTTACAAAAATCATGAAGTACTTATTGTCGCCCCGTGATTGTGTTGATTTAAAGTCACATAAGTCCGTGTGAACCAATTCAAGTGGTTCACTATTTCTTTCAACTGAATGGAATGACTTTCTTGTTAATTTTGCTTCTACACAAATTTCACATTTTTGTTTACAATCAACTTTAAACTTTGGAATAGAATTTGCTTTTGTCAAACGACGTATAAAATCAAAATTAACATGACCAAGTCTACCATGCCACAAATTAGATGACTCAAGCAAGTAAATGGAAGAGATATTCATATCATTAGCTTTTGGCTTAACCACCATTACACTTAGCTTAAACAGTCCATCATTGACATAGCCTTTACCTACAAACATTCCACTCTTAGACAAAGTAACTACATTGGACTCAAACACAATACGAAAACCATGCTTTATCAAAAGCGATCCGGACACCAAGTTCTTCCGAATATCGGGCACATAAAGCACATTGTTGAGAGTCAACTCCTTCCCGGATGTCATCTTCAAAACCACTTTTCCTTCACCTTTGATCTCGGAAGTGGCTGAATTCCCCATGAATAGCTTCTCGTCATCCTTAGCAACAAGAGTACTAAACATGTCTCTTATGGAGCACACATGTCTAGTAGCGCCGGTGTCAATCCACCATTGATTTGGGTTTGAACCCACCAAATTCACCTCGAAAATCACAGCTGCGAGGTGCATCTCGGGCACGTCTCTAGCAATGCCTTCCACCATGTTTGCCTCACGAGCCTTCTTTGGCAACTTGCAAGCATGAGCCATGTGGCCTTCACCGCCACAATTATAACAAGTTCCTAAGAACTTCTTCTTGAAAACACCACCTTTTGGTCCCAAGTGGGAACGCTTGGAAGTTGTCACAACCTTCCCTTTTCCCTTCCCAAAGCTTTTGCCTTTGGAGCTTTCACCATGCTCCACCATATTGGCCTTAGCCACACTAGAAACAAACTTTTTCTCAGCGGCTCTATTGTTCTCTTCAATACTCAAACGAAGGATGATTCCTTCCACATCCATTTCCTTTCACTTATGCTTAAGGTAGTTCTTGAAATCATTCCAAAATGGAGGAAATTTCTCAATGATTGCAGCCACTTGGAAGCTTTCACTTATGATCATACCCTCGGCATGAATCTCGTGCAAAATAGTTTGAAACTCATCAACCTGAGATTTCACACTCTTGCTGTCCACCATCTTAAAATCAAGGAAACGGGCAATAATGAACTTCTTTGTTCCCCATCCTCAATCTTATATTTGTGGTCCAAAGACCCCCACAATTCCTTTGCAGATTTCTTTTCATTGAACACATTATAAAGAGAATCTGAAAGCGAATTGAGGACATAGTTTCTGCACAAGTATTCCACATGCTTCCATGTTTCAACCGCAACCAAGGTTGTAACATCGGTTTCATTCTCACTCACCTTTGGCATATCCTCTTTCAGATATTTTGCCAAGTGCAAGGTAGTGAGATAGAAAAGCATCTTTTGTTGCCAACATTTAAAATCGAGGCCAACAAACTTCTCGGGCTTTTCAGCATGAGGGGTCGGGATATGGATTGTTGGAGGATTAGTCACAATTGTCGAGCCACTTCCGTTTCCAGTTTAGGGATTAGTTTGGGGTCCAGTTTGGGATCCAATTTGGGTCTCCACGGTGTTGTTGTTAGTCGCCATCTGAAACACAACAACTTAGTTAGTATTTTCTGTTTTAAAAAAATCTGTAATCAACTCCCTCGATTAGGGATATGCCTTAAGATTGTTACAATGGCGCCGAGGAAAATAATTACAGAAAATAAAATACAATAAATAAACTGAAAATACAAATGATAAGTTGTTGAAGAAGATGCACGAGCCCAATGAAATCACTGTCTCCTTAAGACATATTCGACCCCTCACCGAGTGTGCTTGAGTTTGCTTGGGTCGCTTGTCTCCCAGGATAGAACGTGCGGACCGGGGGCACAAAGTTTCCGACGAGCTGAATCGAGCTTGGACTAGATCACCTCTTGAAATTACAATGCAAGCTAGGAGGCCAAAGAATGATTGACAAGATGCAGCCAAAGAGAATGGAGGAGGAATATGGAAGCTACGTGTTTTGTCTCTGCTGAGTTTTTCTCTCTAGTGTTCTTCCAAGTGTTCCTAATTGTTGTTGACAAACAACAATTTAAACAACTTAAAAAATCAAGATCAAAAACTGAAAATATTGTTTTAATTATGTAATAAACAACATTATTACGAAATTAAACAATCATTAATCAGAAAATATTAGCCATAATGATTTTCCGTTTCAGTTTTCCACATTTAATACTTGGCTGTTAAATGTCTGCTCAGGAACAGCTCGACCGAGCAAGGCTGTCCAGAAATTTTTGCCCAGATCTACTCGGCCGAGCAAGGCATAAGCCTCGACCGAGCATGGCTATCCAGAAACTTTTGACAATCTGCTATGCTATGCTCGTGCAAGTCAATCACTCTGCTCGGCCGAGCATATCAGTCAAAGTCAAAAGTATTTTTTTTTGATTTACAAAATCAAACTTATTTAGCAAAAGGTAGGCCACATACTTTGAGCATTCATATTTAATTCATCCAAAAACCATTTTGGACTAATAAATATTTTATTTCACAAACACAAAACCAATTAAGTAATTTGACAAAATTACCCTTTAGAAATTAATCCATTAATTTCCTTCAAAACACACTATTTTTTCCAACAGGAGGTGGTATTTGATGAAGCATATATAGAAACAGATGACCCTAAAAAAGTCAGTTTTTCATCAGATAAGGCATTAAGAAGAAACATACAATACCACGGTAAAGGAAACTGCCCACTGCAATAACAAATTTATCTAAAACAATTGTGAAAGTGACCTCACAGTTCTCAGTTTAGAAAGGTCAAAAACCAAATCATTTCACATTCTTAAATAACTATAAAATAGAACTCTCAGTTTTAGAAGTGTGAAAAACATTTCACAGTTATTCACATCAAAACCAACAAATGTGAAATAGATTTCACAGTTGTTCTATAAAAGAATGACATAAAACAGTGAAATCTATCATACAGTTATGCACAATAGCTGAGAAAGTGACCTCACAATCATAACTGAGAAATTGACCTCACAGTTGTGCACAAACATTCATGGATAACAGATAAATAACGGATAAACCACACATATCAAGTAGCAAAATAACTGTGAAATTGACCTCACAGTTCTCAGTTTAAAAAGGTCAAAAAGCAAACCATTCCACATTCTTAAATAACTGTAAAACAGAACTCTCAGTTTTAGAAGTGTGAAAAACATTTCACAGTTATTCACATCAAAACCAACAAATGTGAAATAGATTTCACAATTGTTCTATAAAAAAATGACATAAAAATAGTGAAATCTATCACACAGTTATGCACAATAGGTGAGAAAGTGACCTCACAATCATAACTGAGAAATTGACCTCACAGTTGTGCACAAACATTCATGGATAACAGATAAATAACGGATAAACCACACATACCAAGTAGCAAAATAACTGTGAAATTGACCTCACAGTTCTTAGTTTAGAAAGGTCAAAAACCAAACCATTCCACATTCTTAAATAACTGTAAAACAGAACTCTCAGTTTTAGAAGTGTGAAAAACATTTCATAGTTATTCACATTACAACCAACAAATGTGAAATAGACTTCACAGTTGTTCTATAAAAGAATGACATAAAAATAGTGAAATCTATCACACAGTTATGTACAATAACTGAGGAAGTGACCTCATAGTTCTAAACTGAGAAATTGACCTCACAGTTGTGCACAATTTAGAGTTTAGTTAGCTTCACGTCGAAAGCTTTCCAAATCACTCCTAAACAACCAATGGATAGAACATGTGACCATGGAGGCACATGAATGTCACCCTCTCTCGAATATGCCAATAGAGTATTGAGTACACCGCTTTTGGCACCTTATTTTATTTTTGTAGGCTACTTTTACCCATCCCTTTAAAAACAGAGTATCCAAACACAAGGCCTATATAAAAGCATATAGCTCATTCCTAACATCTTACAGCATTTTCTCACTCTTTTCTAACACCCCATCATATAAAGAAAAGGAAAAATCTTATAGTTCATTTATCTATTGAAGATGCATTTTGGCAAGAGGGCGTGCGTTATCATTACACTGGGAGTTGTAATTTGAGTGAAACATCAAACGTTGCGATCCAAATGCCCAGTACAACCTAAACAAAACTGGAACATTTTCAGTTCATCGATGTCTCAAGTAGGCCTCTTTCAGGGTGCAGTTGATTTATCAGAGAATTCTAGTCAGACTTGTATTGCAGAGCCTCAGGGTACCAAAGAGTCAATAAGGACCATAGCCTTCTTGAGTTGCGGGACCCTACCAGTGAGAGTCTATCAATCTCTTTTGTCTTACCTACGGGAGTCTCACATTAAAAAAGACCTCTCTAACCATGCTGTCTACTCCGTCAATAAGGGTCACAGTTGACTTGTCAAACTTCTAAGCAATGTGATTTATTTATTTGTACATTTTTTACACCATAGTCAATTTGCCTCATAATAAACAAAGAAAATAATTCCAAACTCATACTATACAATGAAAGAAGGAAATCTAATCCCATATTTAATCATTGAAACACTTGCAATCTATTCCTTAATTAACAAGCTGGAAGATAAATCGTTAGAAGCACAAAGTTTAGTGTAAAAAAAAACCTCTCATAGATTATCCGGCAATTGGAAGCTATGGGAACCAAATATATGATGACTAGATCCATTTTGCACAAAGACAACCACGCCACATTTGCTACTATTGAAACCTTCCCATAGAGAAAAATTAACAGTTCCGGTTACATTTTTCTTGGGAGCAATGTCTTTAACAGAGAAAAGCTTCTCGAGCTTCCTAACGCCATAATCATTGGCAATGACTCGCCATTTGTTTGCACCATTTTGGCAGACTGTCACCAAACCGGTCTCGTAAAGAGCCACCATTATATCTACGCCATAGTCATCCACCTTTGACCTTAAAGCTCCTGTTAGAGAAACTTGCAAGGACTCTGGTGTGGGTCTCTGGAATGTTGCCTATTATAATGAAAACAGCACCAGTCATTAAGAACTTAGAATTTATTTTCTGAAATCAAGGATGAGTTAATTTGCCGAAATGATTCAAATTGAAAACAACTTCTATGCATTAGCATCATCATATTGAATTTATTTGTGGTACCACTTATATCAAATAAATTTCAACCCTTTAAGTAGCAAAATAACTGTGAATAACAGATCAATAACGGGTAAACCACACATACACCCACTTAATAATTTTCTCTCGATTTCTTCAAAAAATCAATACACACACACACTTGTATCTCAATTTCTGTACCATTTAGTAGTTCATACAACAAGTTCCTAACCAAAATTAAATACTGAAGAGTTCTGATTGAATCCTTATAACAAAAAAATGATGAAATCCGAGAAATTCAAAATCAAATTGATGTACCTGGAAGCGAGATTGGTAATGTAGACAACGAAAGGAGTATTCTGTTAGTTTTTCTCCATATTTGTGGTCCACTACTTGGGTTGAATAACTGCCGGCAACCATCTTCAACCGCCCACCTCTCTCATCCACTACGTGGATAACTTCTCAAAACTGCCCATGGTGCTCTTTGATGGAACAGAGCATATAAATACATTTTTGATCCGGAGGTCCCTAATCCCACTCATAAAATCCATTCAGAAAACACACCATCAATTGAGAAGGAGAGTAAGGGATTAGATTTTCCCCTTCGGTGCAATTTCGGAGCAACTCCGACTTCATTCCGATTCCGATCCCGGCGCAATGGCTGGAGGTATGTCGATCTATTCTTCCGGTGTAGATCATGATATGTGTTCTTTAGGATTTCGAGCATGCTAGTGTGATTAATTCTTACATTTGGTATCAGAGCCATTTTATACCTCCGCCTTGCTCTGTTTTAGCAACAAATGTGATTTTTGAAATTTATGTTGTAGTAATAATTTCTGAAACCTATGCTTATGAATCATTAGGAAATTGAATTATGAGCATTTTGATATATAGTATGTTGATTTTGTTAGTGTTATGCCCTAGGCCTATGATTGATAGACTTATGTGTTGACATTATTTATTATTATATGAGATGTTTATCATTTGATTATTATATGTTTTGTATATTTTGTTTATAATAATCTCCGTCCCTAATTATTAAGAGAATAATTAGTATAATTGTCAATGGATAATCATGTGATGATTATATGCATAGAGATGCACATTGAAATTATAGGTACTTGTTAGAGAACAAGTGACTGGACATGACCCGCATGAGATTTATGTCATGGTCAAATGTCATAAGTAAATCTCATAAGGTTACTTCATTTAGTCCCTAGACCTGAGATTATCATGACCTTACATGTGATGAAAGTCATGTTTGATTTTAGTCAAACGGTATCTTAACACGATATCTATAAAGGCTATCTTTGGCATGATCGGATTCATGATGGAAAGGATGATAAGTTAAGATGGAATTTGTCCCTCGGAAGAGATATGTTTTCCTTGGGCCCCTCGATGAGTGATAATGATGAAAGTGTATGGCCGTACCCCAATATGATTGGAATTATCATTATACTCAAGAATCGAGAAAGCATTGAACAAAGACAAGTTGACAAGGACCATGACTTGTGTTCAATATAACATCGTGAGACAAAGGGAGAAATGGAAGTACACCATTGGAAACGTGAACTCTTACGTTATATTATTTGGGTAGACATAATGGCTTGCTAGAGTCCGCTTATGTCATATGAGATTCGATATGTTCGAATTCATTGCCAACATAATATAATCCTATTGGATCACACACAACTAGAATGAATTGGTTAAACCAAGGGAAGAATGATTGAGAGTTTCTGTAACTGGCTACCTTTGTCACGCGACATACTTAGCCATGTGGCTGAGTATACCGCGCGACATAATAAGCCACTAGACGCGGATTGACAGCCTGGTCTCCTAATTCGATTAGGAAACATATTCATGCTAATGTAGTATAAATATGAGAGGTCTGTCAACCCTAATAGTCTAGCCGAAATTTTCAAGCAAAATTCACAACAAAATACTCTCAATATTCTTCAAGGTTTTGATCTAGCAATCATCAAGAAATCGTTCTTGAATTCATTCAAAGGTGTGGATACCGAAAGAGGGTCTTCGCTCGTTCATCGATCAAGGCCTATAGTTCAAGCAAGTTGAAGAACGAAGTTTGTGATTCGATATCACATAATCAAATCGTTCGATAGCTCAAGAACGGAAAGCGTTCAAGGTTGGTATAATTCTATCTCATAGGAATTTAAATTAATTGTATAGAACGGATCCTAGGGCTTCTTGGGTTTTATATTTTTAATGCTTTATTCAGCTGCGCATAGACCCGTAAAACCCAATAGTGGTATCAGAGCCCCGTTCGTATGATTAAGTTTGAATTAACATGCTAGATTTAAGATATAAATTGTTTATATGCTTATTGCATGTTTTTGTATGCGATAGAATTTTTGATTGTTTATGTGAAACAATATGAAAATCGTTTTCGAATTATGTTGAATTAAATATGTAAAAGGGTTGTTTTATATGATTTAATTGCCACGTGATCTGAATTGATTGAAATCTGGAAGTTCTGCGAACTGGCTGCTTAGGTCGCGCGACATAGTAAGCCGTATGTGGAAATCTGGTAATCTGGCTAGTTATGTCACGGGACAAATCTAGCCCTCTGGCTGATGTTGTCACGCGACATAATAAGCCAAATCTGGGCAGAATCGGTTTGTTTAATTTTTCTGCTAAATCTGTGATTGTGTTTACAATCTGATATGTTTACATGAAAATCTGGATGCTATAAAGTTAAGTTTATAAGGCTATGCTAGATTGATTCATTGTTTATGCATGCTTAGTTGATTAAAATATGATTTTAATAATTATTGCGATGCATGTTTTATTTGTTCTTACATGCTAAGAATTTTAATTAGATGTTTAGTTGAAACATGATATTATAGTTTCCTAATATGTTTAGATTTAGACATTGTAAATTTTGGATTTTATGATTGTTTATGGAAACAAGTCATAATTACGCGAAATTTAAAAGGAAACTGATTGTTTATAAAAGGTAGTGATTATGTTGCCAAATCAGAGCTGATTTCTAATTGTGCATGTCTAGGAGAGTTCTGTCTAAGGAAGAGTTGGTACTTAAGTAGTCCTTGTGGCTCACCTATCTTCCTGGAACTTACAGTGCATGATTATGACTATCTTTGCTGATATGCTTATAATCTACCTTAAAAAACCTTCATTTAACTTTTAAGTTCTTTATGCCAATTCATGATTAAAACACTTGAGACCATTCGGATAGTTTTGGGTGGGCTTGCCATAGCAAGGTGCTTTGATTCTATTCGAATGCGAGCAAGATGAGGAAATGGTGGTTCCTATACGTTTAAAGTGAATGAACTTAATTGGGTTATCAAAATGGTTTTGGACCCAAGGCATAAGATGAGATTAAAATATGCTTAGACATATGATGTCTTGAATAAATCTCATAAAAGATCTAAGAGTCATATATGTGATATGATTGATGTTTTCTACCTAATTAATTTAATTTTGAGCGGTTTGCCATAGCAAACTTGAAATTGAATTAAAGTTGGATCTTAGCCCATTAAATATATATTATGCTTATTTGCATTTGAAGGTGTATAATTTAGTGGGAGCATTTATATAAATGCATTATACTTTTCATATAATATGTTTACTTATATGTGTTCATATTTTATGTATATCTTTTTGTAGAATAAATGGCATCAAACAATAATCACCGTCATGCGATCTCTCCTTGAGAAGGAGAAGTTGGAAGAGGATGGTACAAACTATATGGATTGGATCCGTAGCCCGAGAATTGTTCTAAGGCAAGAGGAGAAATTGTACGTTCTCGAGGAACCTATTCCACCCGAACTGCTGCCAATCTTGCTAGGGCGATAAGGGAACAATATCCAAGCACAAGCGTGACTCTATAGATGTTGGTTGCCTTATGCTCTCCGCCATGTGCAAGAACCTTCAGAAGGATCTTGAGCACTTGGGGACAGTCGACTTAAACAATCGACTGATGGAAATGTTCCAAGTACAAGCTAGGCAAGAAAGGTACAACACAGTTGCAGTCTTGACCTCATGCAAGATGAGTGAAGGACAAGCTGTTGGTCCCCATGCTCTCAAGTTGAAGGGCCATATTGAGCATCTTGAAAGTCTCGGTTTTCCAATTAGCCAAGAGTTGGCTACCGACATAATATTGAATTCATTACCCAAGAGTTTTAGTCATTTCATAATGCACTATAACATGGGTGAAATGAATAAAAACCTTTCCGAGTTAGTTCAAATGTTGAACACTACGGAAACCAATATTGTCGAGAAGAAAATCGACCAAGTGCTAATGGTTAACAAGGGAAAGGGTTTCAAGGGTAAAGGAAAGGCAAAGGTTGCTAATCCTAAGGCAAAAGTTGCCAAGCCCAAAGAGGCTTCCAAGCCTAAAGAGGCTAAGCCCAAGTCCCAAGAGGACGCAGTCTGCTTCCATTGCAATGAGATTGGACATTGGAGGAGAAACTGCGCAAAATACAAGGAAGCACTGAAGAAGAGCAAAGGAGTTGCTTCAACTTCAGGTATCTTTGTTATAGATATATTCCTATCTACTTCTAGTTCTTGGGTATTGGATACCGGATGTGGAACTCACATTTGTTTAAATGTGCAGGATCTAAAGAACAGAAGGATGCTTAAGGAAGGTGAAGTGGACCTACGTGTGGGGAATGGAGCAAGAGTTGCTGCATTAGCCGTAGGAACTTATGAAGTTACTTTACCTAGTGGACTAATACTTGTTTTGAACAATTGTTATTACGTTCCAGCTTTAAGTAGGAATATTATTTCGATTTCATGTTTGGATAATGAAGGTTTTAATTTTCTTATATGTGATAAGAAATTTTCCATTTACAAGAGTGATATGCATTATTGTACTGCTGTTTCATTCAATGGCCTTTATATTCTTGATGTTGAAAATCGTGATAATGATGTCTATAACATTAACAAGAAATCTAAACCCAATGATGTAAACCACACTTACTTATGGCATTGTCGTCTTGGCCATATAAACGAGAAACGCATTTCTAAACTCCACAAAGATGGATTTTTGGACTCACATGATTATGAATATTATGAGACATGCGAATCTTGTTTACTTGGCAAGATGACCAAGGACCCATTTACCAAAACAGGTGAAAGGGCGGGCGACTTATTAGGACTCATACATACCGATGTATGTGGGCCTATGAGTAGCGATGCTAGGGGAGGATTTCGGTACTTCATAACATTCACTGATGATTATAGTAGATTTGGATATGTTTTTCTAATGAAACATAAAAGTGAATCGTTTGAGATATTTCGAATATTTCAAAATGAGGTGCAAAATCAACTTGGCAAAACTATTAAGGTACTTCGATCCGATCGAGGTGGTGAATATTTGAGCCAAGAATTTGACAGTCATCTTAAGAGTTGTGGAATCATTTCAGAACTCTCTCCACCCGGAACACCACAATGGAATGGTGTGTCTGAAAGGAGGAATAGAACTTTGTTGGACATGGTTCGTTCTATGATGAGTCAAGTTGAGCTTCCTTTATCCTTTTGGGGACATGCACTAGAAACTGCTGCTTTCACTATAAACAGAGTTCCTACCAAATCGGTTCAAAAGACCCCATATGAGATGTGGCATGGAAGAAAACCTAGTTTGTCTTTCATGAAGATTTGGGGTTGCGATGCATATGTCAAGAAGTTAACTTCCGACAAGCTAGCACTTGAATCTGATAAATGTGTTTTCGTGGGTTATCCTAAGGAAACCAAAGGATACTATTTCTACAACCGAAACGAGAACAAAGTGTTTGTTGCTCGAAATGGTACTTTCTTAGAAAAGGAGTTTCTTCGCAAAGGAACCAGTGGGAGTAAAATAGATCTCGAAGAAATTTGAGAACCCGAAAACAACATTGAACCAATGGTAGAGACTGAACCAAGTTCACAAAGAGTTGTGGAACCGGTTCAAGATGCACAAGTTCTTCGCCGAAGTGGTAGGTCACGATCCGAACCCGAGAGATATGGATTTCTCGTTACGGAAAGTGATGAAGTGGAGTTAATCGAAAACGATGAACCTACTTGCTATCAAGAAGCGATGTCCGCTCCTGATTCGGAAAAATGGCAAGAGGCCATGAAGTCCGAATTACAATCCATGGCTGATAATCAAGTTTGGAACTTGATTGATCCTCCCGAAGGTGTAAAAACCATAGGGTGCAAATGGGTCTTCAAGAAGAAGACCGACATGGATGGGAAGGTGCACACCTACAAGGCTAGGCTAGTAGCTAAGGGATATAGGCAGATTCATGGCATAGACTATGATGAAACCTTTTCGCCTGTAACTATGCTTAAGTCTATTAGAATTTTAATTGCCATAGCCGCATATTATGACTATGAGATATGGCAAATGGATGTCAAAACAACTTTCCTTAATGGGAAGTTACTTGAGGATGTATACATGATACAACCTGAAGGTTTTGTTACCCGTAAAATTCTAACAAGGTGTGTAAGTTGCAGAAATCCATTTATGGATTGAAGCAAGCTTCTAGGAGTTGGAATCTACGTTTTGATGAAGCAATCAAGGAATTTGGCTTTATCAAAAACGAAGATGAACCTTGTGTATACAAGAAAATCAGTGGGAGCGTAACACTATTTTTAGTGTTGTATGTCGACGATATCTTACTCATTGGAAATGACGTTCCTACACTACAGACTGTCAAGTCTTGGTTAGGAAAGTGCTTTTCAATGAAAGATATGGGCGAAGCCGCATATATCCTTGGTATCAAGATCTATAGAGATAGATCCAAGAGGATGATTGGTTTAAGTCAAAGTACATACATTGACAAAGTCCTTAGAAGATTCCAAATGGAAAATTCTAAAAGAGGAAACTTGCCAATGTTGCATCGTATATCTCTTAGCAAGAATCAAAGTCCTAAGACTAATGATGAGCGAAAGAGAATGAATGGTATTCCATATGCTTCGGCAATTGGGTCTATCATGTATGCTATGTTATGTACTAGACCCGATGTATCGTGTGCTCTAAGCATGACGAGTAGGTACCAATCGGATCCCGGCGAACCACATTGGATAGCAGTCAAGAATATCCTTAAGTACTTACGAAGAACTAAGGATGTATTCTTGGTCTTTGGAGGAATGGAAGAAGATCTTGTAGTAAAAGGCTACACAGATGCTAGCTTCCAAACTGACAAAGATGATTTCAGATCGCAGTCTGGATTTTTGTTTACGCTTAATGGAGGCACTGTGAGTTGGAAAAGTTCCAAGAAAAGTACCGTCGATGATTCTACAATCGAAGCTGAGTACATAGCGGCATCCGATGCAGCTAAGGAAGCAGTTTGGATCAAAAAGTTCATTAGTGATTTGGAAGTCGTTCCAAGCATCAGAGATCCTATTGAACTTTACTGTGATAACAATGGTTCCATTGCACAAGCAAAGGAACCAAGGTCACACCAGAGATCCAAACACATACTTCGACGTTTCCACATTATCCGTGAAATATGTGAAAGGGAAGACGTAAAGATATGCAGAGTAGACACTGATGACAACGTGAAGAACAAATTAACTAAGGCTCTCCCGCAAGCTAAGCATGATGGTCATGTTAGGTCCATGGGTATTCGATACATGGTAGATTGGGCCTAGTGCAAGTGGGAGACTGTTAGTGTTATGCCCTAGGCCTATGATTGATAGACTTATGTGTTGACATTATTTATTATTATATGAGATGTTTATCATTTGATTATTATATATTTTGTATATTTTGTTTATAATAATCTCCGTCCCTAATTATTAAGAGAATAATTAGTATAATTGTCAATGGATAATCATGTGATGATTATATGCATAGAGATGCACATTGAAATTATAGGTACTTGTTAGAGAACAAGTGACTGGACATGACCCGCATGAGATTTATGTCATGGTCAAATGTCATAAGTAAATCTCATAAGGTTACTTTATTTAGTCCCTAGACCTGAGATTATCATGACCTTACATGTGATGAAAGTCATGTTTGATTTTAGTCAAACGGTATCTTAACACGATATCTATAAAGGCTATCTTTTGCATGATCGGATTCATGATGGGAAGGATGATAAGTCAAGATGGAATTTGTCCCTCGGAAGAGAGATGTTTTGCTTGGGCCCCTCGATGAGTGATAATGATGAAAGTGTATGGCCGTACCCCAATATGATTGGAATTATCATTATACTCAAGAATCGAGAAAGCATTGAACAAAGACAAGTTGACAAGGACCATGACTTGTGTTCAATATAACATCGTGAGACAAAGGGAGAAATGGAAGTACACCATTGGAAATGTGAACTCTTACGTTATATTATTTGGGTAGACATAATGGCTTGCTAGAGTCCGCTTATGTCTTATGAGATTCGATATGATCGAATTCATTGCCAACATAATATAATCCTATTGGGTCACACACAACTAGAATGAATTGGTTAAACCAAGGGAAGAATGATTGAGAGTTTCTGTAACTGGCTACCTTTGTCACGCGACATACTTAGCCATGTGGCTGAGTATACCGCGCGACATAATAAGCCACCAGACGCGGATTGACAGCCTGGTCTCCTAATTCGATTAGGAAACATATTCATGCTAATGTAGTATAAATATGAGAGGTCTGTCAACCCTAATAGTCTAGCCGAAATTTTCAAGAAAAATTCACAACAAAATACTCTCAATATTCTTCAAGGTTTTGATCTAGCAATCATCAAGAAATCGTTCTTGAATTCATTCAAAGGTGTGGATACCGAAAAAGGGTCTTCGCTCGTTCATCGATCAAGGCCTAGAGTTCAAGGAAGTTGAAGAACGAAGTTTGTGATTCGATATCACATAATCAAATCGTTCGATAGCTCAAGAACGGAAAGCGTTCAAGGTTGGTATAATTCTATCTCATAGGAATTTAAATTAATTATATAGAACGGATCCTAGGGCTTCTTGGGTTTTATATTTTTAATGCTTTATTTCGCTGCGCATAGACCCGTAAAACCCAAGAGATTTTTGGTTAATGGAATCATGAGTTTTAATCGGGTCGAAATTCGGGTCTTAACCGGGTCGTAACCGACCCGACTCAAGGTTGAACATGATGTTTGTTGTTTATTTAAATAAAAGAAAAAAAGGGACCATTGCTTCTCCGTATTTGACTTGGCTGGCTTTTAATAAAGTCCTTGACTACTAATAGTAACCCTATTGAGACTATTGAGTCAAACTAAGTACTATACTCTGCCATTGCCATGTCTATGTGTGTTGTCCGATCAATTTGAATTAATTGATGAAATGTTAGTAGTTGGTATATATTTTTGACTTTGTGCAAAGAATTGATACCATATATGGAGATGTGATGATTTTCATTTGCCATATTTTAATCCTTACATGTTGGATGAAATTATTTAATTGGTACTTGTATGTATAAATATATGAATTTATTGTGTACATACAATTTTTATAATTTACACATGTTATGGTTAATTACTGGATTTTATGAATGTTGATGTACTTATATACTTTGTTTGGCTTGTATAAATTAATAGTTGTTTGTTTATTCATGCCATTTTAAGCGAGATAAACTGAGTACATTTAAATCAAATCCATAAAAATATTGCCTGCAGTTTATGCAATAATGAAGTTTTAAAGTTGACTAATGTTTATGTGATCTATATAACTTTAATTAATTAGGGAGTAGCCACAACATCCTTAACTGATTAAAATTTATATATACGGAACCCACAACTAGTCGGAATGGTCTCCGGCGAAGACCCTCGGGCGTGAGAGTAAGTATGTGTAGGAGAGCTAAATATTATAAAGAACAAGGTGTATTCAATATAACAAAGAGCAATTACCTTGGAACGGTTGGTGTTGCCTTGTATTTATAGTTATTGATGAGAGATATAATTGTGGTAGGATTGTATTAAATCCCTATTATCTCGGATCTGATATGTGTAAGAGATCTTGTCCACGAATAACTCCATATTTGTAGGGAGTCTGTTATGGAAAGACTTGTGTTCACACACAGACACTGTAGGTCGTCACTTATCGTAACTGTGATGTACCCGATTTTTGAAATCAAACGGAGTCGCCACGCCATTTTTATTTTGAGGGCCAAAACTTTGAAAAATGCCCGAGATCATAAATTTAGGTTCGGAGGTCACGTTACGCGCCGGGAAGAACGTTAGTGTTCACCCGGAACGCCTCGTAAAACGAGTCTTCCAAACATTTGAAATCCTTTGTTATGTGTGTGTGTGTGTGTGTGTGTGTGTGTGTTTTGGCCAAAATAAGTTGAAACTGAGAAAAGTAAAAATTGGGAACTCTTTTTAAGGCTTTAAACTGATCCCATGATTTTTGGTGTGATTTTTGGGTTGAGTTTTGATACTCAAAAGATTTTTTGAAGTTGAAAACTAATTCTGCCAGAATGAAAAAGGCAGTGGACACTTGATTTTGAAATGGACTTTAGGGCTTTAAAACTCCAGAATTTGGGAAAAGTCCTAGAATGAAAAATGTTCAAAATACCTTAAATAAGGTTTCTGTGAAATAACTCTCCATTTTGGAGATGATTTGGTGGACCAAAACCTTCTGGAAATCTCATATATGAAATCGGGATTTCCAGAGACTGATGAACTGACCTTTAAAAGAAAATTTGAAAAAAGGAGTTTTACTCACGTAAAAAATAAAATAAAAATATTTCTGGAAATCTCTGGATGTTGGCTACAAAAAGTATTTTGTAGTAAACACCAAATTCCAAGTTTATGTATGTCCAAAAAATTAGACCATGGACAGAGGTCTTAGAAAATTGCTACTGGACAGCAACTTCTCAAGAAGGAAAAACATGATTTTAAGGGGGGTTTTGCATCCATGCTTGTCCCCATTTCCCTAGGCTTTGATTAGTGATCAATAAACATTTTAGTGGTGATCTACTATATCAAACCATCCTTGGGGTACATTAGGACTTCAAGCATTTCATTTGCTTGGGAAGGGGAATTTCATCCTTTGAAAGAAAGATTTTGTGTATGAAAATGATTTTTGGAAAACACTTTTTAGTGAATGATCTTTAGAAAAACACTTTTAAGTGAGTAAGAAAATGATTTAGACCTTTTAAATGGTCATCCATTGGAAATTTATTCCAAGGTGACTACATTTTTAGGTCAAGCAAAGATGAACAACAAATGAGTTGATGAACAAACTACATCTTTAAAGCTTGAGATGCATGCATGAAGGAGAGAGATTTAGGGTAGGAAGAGGGAGGTTATACCTATCTTTCCTTGTGTATGAGCTTGGCTTGGGGAGTATCAAGATTTAAATGTGTTTAGGGTTTGTGATTAGAGTTGGTCAAAGAGAAAACAAGTAGATAACACTTAAGTCCTCTATGTTTTCTCTCTAATCCTCCTCTTTGGTGATGGTTTAAGCTTGAGCTTGTGTGTTTAAGAGTATGAATGGGAGTGATTTGAGAGTGTTGAAGTGAGATTGGGAAAGACTCAAGAGAAAATGGTGGCAATCTAAGGATTCCCACTGTTTTCTCTTTGTTTTTCACCAGAGTGCTGTTGCTGTGTGTAAATTGTGTTGTGTAAACTGAGAGAGGAGGGTTCAATTTATAGGCCCTCTGAAATGACAAACAGATCCGCGCGGAGGGTATCGTAAACGTGCCTGGTGCCTTAAATGTCTGCTCCTGTGCTTTGAACAGGAAGAATATTATTCAAAAAATTCCAGCAGTTTGTTTTTCAACTTGCCTAATTCGGATTTTTCCAATTTCTTTTGCTTTTTGAGATTCTTTTCTTGGTTTAACTTTAAATGGTAATGCCCACTTTACCCTTGCTTTGTTAGAAAGGTTAGGAATTGTTAGAAATGTTAGTAATGTTAAAACTTTCGTTAATTTTCTAACGAAAATACTAACAACTCAAATTGGAGCACTTACAGTAACAGGTCGAGGTCGCCTGTTGAGTTTAGGTCGACCTGACTGATAGCTGAGAACGGGTCATACCCGTATGGAGAACTGGATCGTTAGGTCGGACCAAGCTAGGTCGGGACCTCGTAGGTCGGACAATTAACTAGGTCGACTTGATCGTGTTGATGGACCTTGGGCCTTGTAATAATGGGGCCTAGCCCACAGAGAATGTGGTGGCAATTATAGATAAATGGTTGGGCTTTACTTGCTGGGCCTAACTCGTCACTTTTATTCTTTTCAGTGGCCCCCAACTTTCTGAGTTGACTTTGTCGACCAGGAAGTTAAAGAAATTTTTGATGAAGCTTTGAAGTAGGTTGCAAGTTGATGCTCGATCTGATGTTTAGTCGACTGAAGGTGACGTGGCTCAATCCTGAACGTTTACAGCGAACGGTTAGATTTGGAAGAGCGCCGTTTTTCCGTAATCATTATAATTTTGACGTTTGGGAAACTGCTTTGGGAACCATTTTCCGCATTAATGATAATTTTTAACCATTTGAAGCCAAAAAACCTTCCCAATTCAGGAAAGGATTAACAGAGGTATATAAGGAAAATCCTTTTCCTTTTCAGCTTTTTACAAATCCCCAACTCTTGAGCAAACCCGTAAGAAAGAAGGCAAATATATACTCTCAGCTATTCCGACGTACTTGGTCTTTTCCGATTTCCTTCCAGCTTTCGTCTTCGTGGTTCTG
Organism: Adenophora triphylla var. japonica; assembly: GCA_022495995.1. Classification (NCBI taxonomy): domain Eukaryota; kingdom Viridiplantae; phylum Streptophyta; class Magnoliopsida; order Asterales; family Campanulaceae; genus Adenophora; species Adenophora triphylla. The sequence continues at coordinate 138,534 of JAFEMH010003181.1, read as the reverse complement.
AGAAAGGTACCCCTCTAATTCTTGATTAGGGTTTAATTTTTTCTTTCCTCTTCAATTCTCGCCATGGCTAGGACTTTTAGCTGTGAACCTGGTGCTGGCTATGGCTGCTGCTCTGTAAATCGTAGGGTGTACAATCATTTAGGTGGAGTATGGAGGGACATTCCTGTCGAAGAATGTGCCTCTGTCTTGACCAGGTGGGGCTTACGCTTTGGCGAGCTAGCCCTACCCGTAGGAGAAACCCTAGGAGATTTAGGAACTGACGACCCAAGAATCACGTCCTTTCATCTTTTCCACGAGCTACTTGATCACATAGTTTTATTTTATCTCAGAGGCCCCAATAAACCTTCTTTCCTTAGGAATAGAAAAGGATTTCCGGGGGAATCTAGGTTGCCCCTTAGTAGGTCCCCTAGGTCCCTTGAATCCGCATATAGGACTGATTCTCCTGTTTCCTCTTGTTGTTCTTCAGATATGTCGACTCAGGAAAAGGCGACGACTTCTGCTGGGACGAGCTCCCCCTCTACCAACATAGTGGATGCCTTCTGCTCCACAGCGGTCCCAGGTCGTAATGAAAGGGTTATGTTATTCCCAAACCAAAAATTGGGAGGAAAGGCTTAGAGGATCGGCTCAGGATACTATATCAGTATTATGGGGTTGATAAAGAAGAATTCAGCCTATCCCATCTGACGGCCAAGGAGTTTGATAAGCTGATTTAGGAGGACAAGGTTAGAGACCCCACTAGGGTGGCCTTCTTTTATAGCCAGTTTGAGGAAGGCTTGCGTATTCCCTTGGATCCATTTGTCTGTGAGCTTTTAGAGTGTCTGGGGGTTGTTCCAATGCAACTAGGAGCCAACACATGTAGGGTACTTGTTTGCTTTGACATGGTGTGTAGGTTTCTGGGATATGAGCCTTGCGTTCATGTCTTTAGGGAGTTCTTTAAGGTATCCTATGATAAGCGGACTCGTGGGTTTAGCACCCCGGCCAAAAAGAATGCCCCCAAACTTTTCATAAATTTGCCCGATAAAGTGACGGGGTGGAACTCCCATATGATACTGGTGGAGAGTAGGAAAGGGTGGGAGTTTCCTTTCCCCGAGGAAAATTCTGGACAGATGAAGGAGAAACATTACTGGGTTCCTTCTTGGAGTAGGGATTTGATTGAGAAGTTGAGGTTGGTGGCTCAGAGGGGAACTGTGAACTGGGTTGCCCTTCAAACGGATAAAGACTGCTATATTCAGGCTGGCATGATGCATGGAGGGGATGATGATGTCGCTCCCTTGGCCCTAGTTGTAAGGGGCCCTACATATCCTGATTGGGTGACCCATGCCTTGGGCAGGTTCGAGGATAAGTGCCAGTTCTGCCAAAAGGTCCCCAACTTCTGTAAAGATCAAGGAGAGCATGTTTGTGGTAAGTATCTGCTTGCCTTTATCCTTTAGCTTGCCAATGAATTATCAGCGAGTATGTAGAACCCTAGCTCGTACATGTTTAAACTCGTAGGTAGAACTTTAGCTCGTACATGTTTTAGCTCGTATGTAGAACTTTAGCTCGTACGTAGAACTTTGATTTGTCAATCTAACACTTCGCTTTTTGATCTTATGCAGTTTTGACTCCCGAACAACAGGCAAATATGAATCGTGTTGCAGGCTTGGCTGATCAGAGGAGGGGTAAGAAAGCTCACGGGAAGGCCAACGCTAAGGCAGCTAGAGAGAAGGAGACTGCTGATCGCCAAAAGTTGTTGCCCAAGGTCGGCACTGGGACGATCCCTGTAGATGGGTCGGGGCCCTTCCAGTTGCTTGATGAGCCCGACGTTGAACCTACTGGGGGTGCGGAGATAGACCTATCTTCGAAAAAAACATCGGAAGCTAGCCCCATACGCGACTTAGGTTTCTCCAACCCCACCGACTTAATTGACTTGGACTTGGGAGATGACGAGAAGGCTGATGATGCCGTCCCTCTAAAATCAACAAGTAAAAGGACGAAGCTCGGCAAGGACTTAGATGGAACTGGTACTTCGAACGATCCTCCTCCTCACACTCCTCCGGAAATCAATCCAGGTTTTTTTCGTGCTGAAGTGGGGAGACTCAGTGATGTGCTAGCTTTGACCGGAATTGATTGTACAAGCCGACGTTATCCCGGGCTAGGTTATGGACAGGCTGTCGTTCGTCGAGCTGTGGATCCCAACATGCAATCTCATTTTGATAAGGAGGGACTAACTCCAGAAGAATTTGCAGATAGATCCGGTGTGACGACCCCAACCCTAGGCACTCATTTTTAAATATTTAATTATATGCTTTTAATATTCATGCTAGCTTTATGTGTTCAATTATGTCTTTAGATTCTTAAATTAAGAATAAATTGGGTGAAAAGTAAATTTAGGATCCTTTAAGAATTTATTGGACATTAAATAAAGAAACTTGAAGAAATAATAAAAATGGAAAAATGATAAATAATGTAGGGAGGTTAAATGAGTAGGATGAATTAATGGGATAAGATTTATTTTAATTTAAAATGGGTGGGTGAAAGCCTTGCTAATTTCCCATGGGGGGCCATTTTGTAGAAGTCCTCCCTCCCTTGCCAAGTGTCCTCCCTCCCTCACCTCTCTTACTCCTTTCCCCTCCTCCTCCTCATTCACTACCCTTCTTCCCTAGAGAAATTCTTTGAATCCTCCATTGAAGCTCCCACTCCCCAAGCTTTGAAGTCAAGACTTTCTTCACCAAAAATCAAGTTTTAGAGCACCATTGAAGTTGAATCACCTAGAGGAACCCATCAAGATCAATCTTTCCTTATAAAATCCAAGTAAGTTGTTATGACTTCCCTTCTTTTAATTGTTCATACTCTCCTTGATGTTCTTCTTGTTCTTGTGATGCATGGTTCTTGCTTTGGAAACTTTAGGAGAGTTAAATGTTGGGAAAATGGAATTATTGAAGTTAGGGTTCATGGAAGATCTTGTAAAAAGGGTTTGAAATGGGTAGATTGGGTGTAGATAAATGATCTAGGATTACTTGATTTTGAATTTACATGTTTTGACTGGGACTTGGTAAGATGAAGTTATCATTTGGTGTTCTTGAACAAGCCATGGTAGAAGGAAAGGATGAACTAGGTTGAAAGGGGTTAAAAATCTGCAAAAGGGGCTGGAGGAGGCTTGGGCGGTCGCCCAAGTGGGCTTGGGCGGTCGCCCAAGATGGCAGGAGGTCCAAATTCCCTTGAAGTCCACTTGGGCGGTCGCCCAAGTGGTTAAGGGCGGTCGCCCAAGAGGGCAGAAACCATAATTTCTTTTGAGGTCCACTTGGGCGGTCGCCCAAGTGTAAGGGCGGTCGCCCAAGACCCTGAACCAGTTTTTCTTAATTTAAACAAGGATCGTTTGACAAGTTGTTTGGCCACTTAAAAAGGGTGACTCCCACTTAGTAATTGAACTTGAACCTTCATTTAGGTCTTGTATCCTTGTATATGGAATTTGTAGGGTAGGTTTATGATCCCTCATTTCCTTACTTGATGTTATATATATATTGTTGTTGATATTGTCTAGTGTATTCATAAATTGTTACACTTTGATATTGTTAGGCATGAGTATATATTACCATGTGGCTATTGTTTATCCCTTTTTGTGGATTTTATTCAAGTATCTATTATGTGCTTGATATGTGTGAGTCAGCTGACGTTGGGGGTATAACATAATACGGTCAATTATGGAAGTGTGACCTAATGTGATCGGATTATGTTATATCTGTGACCGTCCCCTCCTGTGGCCACAGGTTGGGGTTATAGCGTCTGTATTGAGCCAAAAGCCTTACAGAGTTGCTACTGTCTTATTTGGTTCCCTGAAAAACGGGTCTTTTAAGACGTGAGTATTGCTTAAGCAGCTCACTGTAAATTGGAGTATTATTATACCCAATGTTGTACGACTACTGTTCAGACGGGAAAAGGTAAGGGGATTCTGATGAGACTTGCCCCGATGGTCCCTTGGTCGGTTCGGAGGAGGTAGCCCCGGTGTCTGGCTAAGAGCATGCTTAGTGACGGTTTCGGCTTCGTTCCCTATGAGGAAACTGTCACCCCTTATGACTTCAAGGTCCCCTTGTCGGTTAATGAATTTGACGCATTGGTGGAGAGTGGAAGCTATGGCTTTCATGTGATGCAACCAAGGGCGCCCTAATAGGGCTGTGAACTTGGATGGGATGTCCATTACATGGAACTTTGCTGGCACCATTTGGGTTTCGTACTGCAGTTCCGCAGTTACCGTTCCTGTGGATGGGACGAGACGAGCCGTCATAGGCCTTGATAATCCGGGTAGATGGGATCATATGCCTTTCATTGATGCACAGGGCCCGCATCATGCTAAGGGGAAGGACATTAATGGCCGATCCATTATCCACCAGTACTCCAGGGAGCGATACGGTGTTGAGCTTAATGGTGATGTACAAAGCTTCGTTGTGCTGGGAAACATCTCTTGGCAAGTCTTCGTCGCAGAAGGTGATCATGCTACCATATAGGCGGGGATCATAGATTTGGTGCTTGTCTGGAGAAAGAGAGTCGTCAAGCCAGTCACTTCGTGCCTTTTTCTTGCGAGGTAGAACCTTTGCTGAAGCCCCTGGGTTATACTGAGGCCTTTTGTGGCGGTTGCCATCTCCGGTCAACATGTTGATTGAGTGGGAGCGCCAAACTGGCGTTGGTCTTTCTTTGTCGGTATGCTCTCGGGAGCTGGACAAACTGAATCTTGGCTGACCCCGAGGGGGGTTAGACTTCTGATCTGCAGTATTCTGGTGTCCGAAGGTCTCAACTCTATCGTTGGCAAGGCTTTTCGGCTCTTCTACCCCTGTTTGCTTTGGGGAAGATTGGCTGGAGTAGAGTACATAGTAGTCAAATCCCCCAGATGGCTCCCCGAGCGTACCCACACTGGTATCGCCGGCCTCGAACCTCTCTTTCAATTTCTGCTGGGAGGAAATTTTCTTCTTCTTAGGAGGACGATCCTCGTGTATCCAGTCTTGATAGTCCCTTTCAAGGCAGTCGGGGCAGTCACAGATATCCCACCAAATGTGTTCTACGACTGGTGGTGGATTTGGGACCTCAGGTTGAGCGTTGCTGGAATGACTTTGAGTTGAACTGGTCCGAGGAGATCTGCTGTTGGGCTCATCTGGAAGCGAATGGTTGGACTCTGCCGGATAATGAGAGGTATTAAGATCCAGGGGAGCAGGCACATGCTTGTCCTTCAGGGTAGCCCCAGTTAGTTGGGAGATTGTTAATGTCCTGAAGTGGCGTATGGCCTCTTCAATCCAGGCTTGCTGTCTATTCTGGCGTTCCTCCAAGGCTTTGATGGCTGACCATATTTCTTCAACTGTTTCCTGATCTTCATCACCCAGGCTGATATTTGCGGGATCATCACTTTGAGAGGGGACAACTAACGGTAAGCCGAACTCTTTCGTCCCTGACTGTTGTTGGAATGGTGGCCTTTTGGACTGCTGTTTGGGGGCCAGTTGCCTTGTAAGCCGACGGGCAGGAGTCCCGGCGGTGGAGACATAGGAACCTTGGGGTAGCATCTTGATGTATCCGGGATGATTAAGAAGAGGAGGAGAACCTTCTTCCTTCTTCGCGGTAAAAGTGCCATCGGAATTGAGACTGATAGTCAAACCATGACTTGCGACAACCCCCAGAAGGTCGTTAATTTGAGCCTCATGTCGAAGTCTCATCTGTTCTACCAACCGGATCCAATACTGGTCTGTCTGAGGGATTTTGGAGGACGGAGCAACGTTGTCCCCATCATTACCGGCTGACGCAGACATTCTGAAACCCGGAGTCGGAACAAACGGTGAAGCTGATGACGCGCTTGACTTTTCCCAACTGATCAAACGGTGACCCGGTGTCCGGAACCAACCTTTGTGAGGAGCTGCGGGGAAAAGGGCACGAAGGTTCAGATGTCTGGGATAGAAGGAGGGTAGGTGTTTGGGCTTTGGGCTCATGCAACATGCAGTTATTTGTTCACGTTTACTTAAAACATGCTTTATTAACCTAATCACTTGGAAAAGATTTCTCTTCTTTTTCGCAAACTACTCTGGATCCTGGATCAGTGGGCCCCGTCACTACGTCTATAAGCCCCTCGTATTCCACCTGTATTTCGACCTCCCAGGGTGGACAGCCCCGGGCGAGGGTCCTATAGGGCAAGCGGGTCCCACCGACCGAAAATGAAAACGATCCTAAAAGTCTGGCGGGTAATCGAGTCTTAACGAGCATTCGATGCAAATTACGGACAAGGCGACGTCAAAGTCAAGATCATGTCCGAGGGCTCGACAAAAAGTCGGCATGATTTGGGTGATAAATGTCCACGATTGATCTTGACTTGTCGTCAATTAGGCCGTAATTAGGCATGGAATAATCATTAATCCGATGACTCGGTGTCAATCTTGGGAGTCGATGTATAATTTGTGCCGTCGAGCCGAAGTCAAGGCGCCGGTCAATATCTTGGTCAAAGTCTGCGGCGGAAAACCGGCGAGAACTTCGGCTGATTAGGGTCCCCGAAGATATTGAGTCGGTATGCCGACAAAGGCTTGAAAGGAAAGGTCTATACACGGACAGGGCATGACACAGACCAAACTAAAAACCAACCGGGTCTCGAACAAAGTGTGTCACGGACAAGTGCATGGTCGACACGAGGCTCCATGGGATGTTTGGGTAGTCCTGTGCTTGCACCGAGAGGCGTAATAAGACCAAACGGGCCGCGACAAGGATTTCCGGGTTAGGGACGTAGTGTGCGGTGTACGGTCACGTGCGCGTAGTAGTGTGCAAGCGATCTATCTTCTTTTTACGAGTAAAATAGAAATTTTTTTATGTGTCTTAAAAATATGATGCATGATTTTTTTTTTTTTTTGAAAATTTTCTTTTTTTTTTTGAATTTTTTTTTTTTAATTTTTTTTGAAATGAGCACATAAGCACATAGGCACAAAAATTTCGACAGTTAGGGACATGATTCCGACAGTCAAAATTTTGACTTTTTCCGAGGCGGCCAAAACAACACGAAAAATGTGCAAAAATCGACACACACAGCAAATGATTTTTAAAGCCGGGGCGGAAGCTTGACCCTCAAAAGCTTTTCTTTTTTTTTTTGAAAACAATGATACCGGTACGTGGGATTGTTAGACTACAATTTATCCCCGACTCGTGTTAGGAGGCGATAACGGGAAGTTTAATGGTTTCCACCGATATACCAAATATCATTTTTTAAAAAAAAAGCTTATTTTTCCCCAGCGGAGTCGCCACTGTGATGATGTCGCCCGATTTTTTGAAATCAAACGGAGTCGCCACGCCATTTTTGTTTTAAGGGCCAAAACTTTGAAAAATGCCATGGATTAGAGATTTGGGTTCGGAGGTCATGTTACATGCCGGGAAGGACGTTAGTGTGCACCCGGAATGCCTCGTAAAACGAGTCTTCCAAGCTAAAAACCATTTGTGTGTGTGTGTGTGTGTTGGCCAAAATAAGTTGAAACTCAGAAAAGTAAAAATTGGGAATTCTTTATTAGACTTTGGACAGATCCCATGATTTTTGGTGTGATTTTTGGGTTGAGTTTTGGTACTCAAAAGATTTTTGGAAATCGAAGAACACTTCTGCCAGAATGAAAAAGGCAGTGGACACTTGATTTTGAAATAGATTTAAGGACTTCAAAACTTCATAATCTGAGAAAACTCAGAGAATGAAAGTTGTTCCAGACACCTTAAATAAGATTTTTGTGAAAGAATTTTCCATTTTGGAGAAGATTTGAGGACCCAAAACCCTCTGGAAATCTCAGATATGAGATCTGGACTCCCAGAGACTGGTGATCTGACCTTCAAAAGAAAATTTGAAAAAGGGAGTTTTACTCACGCAAAAAAATAAAGTAAAAATATGTATCGAAATCTCTGGATGTTAGCTACAAAAAGTGTTTTGTAGTCAACACCAAATTCCAAGTTTATCTGTGTCCAAAAAATTAGACCATGGACTGGGGTCTTAGAAAATTGCTACTGGACAGCAACTTCTTCTTGAAGGAAAACATGATTTAAAAGGGAATTTGGCATCCATGCTTGTCCCCATTTCCCTAGGTTTTGATTAGTGATCACTTGATATTTTAGTGGTGAATCAACTATATCAAACCATCCTTGGGGTACATTAGGACTAAGCACTTCATTTGCTTGGGAAGGGGAATTTTATCCTTTGAAAATGAGATTTGATGTATGAAAATGATTTTTAGGGTTTTGAAAATGGGTTTTCTTTGCAAGAAAGTAAGAACACTTTGAAAATAATGTAGATCCTTGTAGAAGGTCATCCATGGAGATGAACTTCCATGGTGATCTTCTTGGATCTAGGGCAAGAAGATGAATGAACTACATTTTGTAGCTTGAAAATGCATGCATGGATGAATTTTAGGGTAAGGAGAGGGAGGTTATACCTATCTTCCTTGTGTTTTGTGTTTGAAGGATTGAAAGTAAGAGTGTTTGAGGCTTGAATATGAGAGTGTTTGAGTGAGTGTGATTTTGGTTGAATAGTTGAGAAAAAGGTGACAATTCTATGGAATTCTCACTGTTTTCTCACTATTTTCGCCAAAGTGCAGTTGAGGAAATGTGTTCTTCTTTTCTATTTTTAAGACTGGAGGGCTCAATTTATAGCCCTCTGAAAATGACAAAGATGTTCGCGCGGATAGGATTGTTAGCGTGCAATGTTCATTAAATGCTGCTTCAGGCTTTGGACACAAGGAATAATCTTTTGAAAATTCAAATTAAACAGCCAGTTTTTGTTCCAGCCATTTCTATTTTTGGTTTGTCTTATTTCTTTTGCTTTTTTGATTCCTTTCCTTGGTTTATCCTGAAATAACAATGCCCACTTTGCCCTTGCTTTGTTAGAAATGTTAGGAATGTTAGGAATTGTTAGAAATGTTATAACTTTCGTTAATTTTCTAACGAAAATACAAACAAGCTCAAATTGGAGTACATACACTTCCGAGCTGCTAAATGATCATCGGTCATCGTCAAGATTCGCTCGTTGGCTTCTTTGAGTTTCTTAGTCAGCTCCCCGTTGTCATTCTCCAGAGTAGATTTGTCGGCCTTGACAACATCGATCTCCTCCTTCACGAGGCATTCTTCTCTTCAGATTCCTTGAGATCGGCCAGGGCCTTGTCCCTATCAGCATCGGCTTTGTCCCTTGACAGCTTCATGGCATCATAAGCAGAATCTAGATCAGTGTGTTAGACTGGATGTGAGGACCCCGACCCGGAACCTACACGTGTCCCGAGTTGGAGCATCCTCAAACTAACCCAAAAACACTAAACTTTTAAAACTTTTGCTTTGACTTTCAAACATAAACATTAATAATATAACATTTCGAAATAACTCCACTCAACTCCACATCGGAGGAGGAGATAACTAACTTTGAAAACGATCAACTGTTTAGTTACAAAAGATATTGGTTTTTAACGTAGAAAGATAAAGTTTATAATTACAAACGCCCAAAAGGAATTATGACAAAATAATTTCTACGCCAACCTAACGTACCCCGACAATATCCCAAAATGCTCACAGCCAAACTCCTTTCCGTCCTTACTTGGGCGGTCCTCCTGTCTCGGGATCTAAAACAGTAAAGGGAGAGGGGTGAGAATAAATCTCAGCAAGCTATTATGGATGCAGCAATATGCCAAATAAATGCAACATATAACAAGTCACACATAACACATTGGGAAAGCTATAAACACATTCCATTACCTTGGTTTACCTTTTCCCGTCTGAACAGTAGTCGTACAACATTGGGTATAATAATACTCCAATTTACAGTGAGCTGCTTAAGCAATACTCACGTCTTAAAAGACCCGTTTTCAGTGGAACCAAATAAGACAGTAGCAACTCTGTAAGGCTTTTGGCTCAATACAGACGCTATAACCCCAACCTGTGGCCACAGGAGGGGACGGTCACAGATATAACATAATCCGATCACATTAGGTCACACTTCCATAATTGACCGTATTATGTTATACCCCCAACGTCAGCTGACTCACACATATCAAGCACATAATAGATACTTGAATAAAATCCACAAAAAGGGATAAACAATAGCCACATGGTAATATATACTCATGCCTAACAATATCAAAGTGTAACAATTTATGAATACACTAGACAATATCAACAACAATATATATATAACATCAAGTAAGGAAATGAGGGATCATAAACCTACCCTACAAATTCCATATACAAGGATACAAGACCTAAATGAAGGTTCAAGTTCAATTACTAAGTGGGAGTCACCCTTTTTAAGTGGCCAAATAACTTGTCAAACGATCCTTGTTTAAATTAAGAAAAACTGGTTCAGGGTCTTGGGCGACCGCCCTTACACTTGGGCGACCGCCCAAGTGGACCTCAAAAGAAATTATGGTTTCTGCCCTCTTGGGCGACCGCCCTTAACCACTTGGGCGACCGCCCAAGTGGACTTCAAGGGAATTTGGACCTCCTGCCATCTTGGGCGACCGCCCAAGCCCACTTGGGCGACCGCCCAAGCCTCCTCCAGCCCCTTTTGCAGATTTTTAACCCCTTTCAAAAGAGTTGAAAGTCCAATTGCAAGAATTGCTAGACCGGGGTTTTATTCGCCCTAGTGTGTCTCCGTGGGGAGCACCGGTTCTATTTGTTAGGAAGAAGGATGGTACCTTACGATTATGTATAGATTATCGTTTGTTGAACCAAGCCACTATAAAGAATAAGTATCCTCTTCCGCACATAGATGATTTATTTGACCAACTCCAAGGTTCCGTTATCTACTCAAAACTTGATTTGAGAAGCGGATACCATCAGTTGAAGATTAGGCCGGATGATATTGCCAAAACAGCTTTCCGAACTAGATATGGTCACTATGAGTTTGTTGTAATGCCGTTCGGGTTGACTAATGCTCCAGTTGTGTTTATGGATATGATGAACCGTGTTTTCATGCCTTACCTTGATAGTTTTGTGGTGGTCTTCATAGATGACATCCTCGTGTATTCTAAGTCCCGGGAAGAGCATGAAAATCATTTGAGGATTGTTTTGACAGTTCTTCGTGAGAAGCAGTTGTACGCCAAGTTCAGCAAGTGTGAGTTTTGGCTGGGCTTGAAAGTTTCTTTCTTGGGGCATGTTGTGTCGAGTTCGGGAATTTCCGTGGACCCTTCAAAGATTGAAGCCGTGGTTAATTGGAAGCAACCTTCGACTGTGACCGAGGTCCGTAGTTTTCTTGGTTTGACAGGGTATTATCGGAGGTTCATTGAGGGGTTTTCTCGGATTGCTACCCCATTGACTAGGTTGACTCGGAAAGATGTATCGTTTGTATGGGATTCTAAGTGTGAAGAAAATTTTAATGAATTGAAGAAGAGGTTAACGACGGCTCCTGTTCTTACCCTTCCGGATGGTTGTGAGAATTTTGTAATCTATAGTGATGCCTCGAAGGCGGGTTTGAGTTGTGTTCTCATGCAAAATGGGAAGGTTATTGCGTATGCCTCTAGGAAGTTATCACCGGCGGAACAGAATTATCCTACTCATGATATGGAATTGGCGGCGATTGTATTTGCGTTGCATAAGTGGAAGCACTACCTTTATGGGGCGAAGTTTGAGATTTTTACCGACCATAAAAGTTTGAAGTACTTATTTACTCAAAAGGAGTTGAACAACCGACAAAGGAGATGGCTTGAGTTCTTGAAGGATTTTGATTGTATAATTTCTTATCACCCAGGGAAGGCCAATTTAGTGGCGGATGCGATTAGCCGAAAGGCGTTTGTGACAGCTTTGAGTTCCCGAGAATTGAAGAATGAGGTAATTATTGCAAATGTTTGAGCCGTTCCTACTTTGTATGGAGATTTGAAGGAAGCTCAACAAGGTGATCCGGAATTGAAGAAATTTTTTGATTAAGTACAAGAGGGGAAAGCCGGGGAATTTGCTTTGAATAGAGATGGGATTTTAACTTTCCAAGGGAGAATTTGCGTTCCTTCATCGCCGGAAATCAAGAAGCGTGTTTTAGAGGATGGCCATAAGTCCAAGTTTGCGATTCATCCGGGTAGTACCAAAATGTATCAAGACTTGAAGCGTGGGTATTGGTGGAATGGTATGAAGAGGGAAATTGCGGATTATGTGTCCAAGTGTTTGACTTGTCAACAGATTAAGGCAGAACATCAGAGACCGGCGGGACTACTTCAACCATTGGATATTCCGGAATGGAAATGGGAAGGGATTTCGATGGATTTTGTTTCGGGTTTACCTCTTACCGCGAAGAAGATGGATGTTATTTGGGTGATTGTGGATCGGTTAACGAAGTCGGCTCATTTTCTTCCGGTATCAACCAAGTTTTCGTTAGAGAAGTTAGCTCAGTTGTATATGAAGGAGATTGTGAGACTTCACGGGGTTCCGGTTAGTATTGTTTCCGACAGAGATCCGAGATTTACTTCTAGGTTTTGGAGAGCATTGCATGAAGCCTTGGGTTCTAAATTGTGTTTCAGTACGGCGTTTCATCCTCAAACCGACGGTCAGTCCGAGAGAACTATTCAGATACTTGAGGATATGTTACGGGCTTGTGTGATGGATTTCCAATTGTCATGGGAGGATCATCTACCTTTAGTGGAGTTTGCCTACAACAACAGTTATCAGTCTAGTATTGAGATGGCTCCGTATGAAGCGTTGTATGGTAGGAAGTGTCGATCTCCGATGTGTTGGGACGAGGTTGGTGAAGCGAGACTTTGGGGCCCGGATTTGGTTCAAGATTCTACGGAGAAGATCAAGGTGATTCGGGATAGATTGAAGACGGCTCAGAGTAGACAGAAAAGCTACGCCGACAATAGAAGACGGGATTTATCTTTTCAGGTTGTGACTTTGTGTTCTTGAAGGTCTCTCCGAGGACGGGAATCAAAAGGTTTGGTAATAAGGGTAAATTGGCTCCGAGGTTCGTTGGTCCGTTTGAGATCTTAGAGAAGATTGGGGATTTGGCTTACCGGTTGGCATTACCTCCGTCTCTTTCTTTACTCCATGATGTTTTCCATGTTTCTATGTTGAGGAAGTATTGTCATGATCCTTCCCACATCTTGAGTTCTCCCCCCGACGATGTCCAAGCGGACATGTCTTATGTTGAAGAGCCATTAAGAGTCTTAGAATTCCAAGTTAAGGAGTTGAGAACTAAGAGTATCCCTATAGTGAAGGTCCTTTGGAAGAATCATACCGTAGAGGAAGCAACGTGGGAGCTAGAGTCGGAGATAAGAGCGAAATATCCGTGGTTGTTTGAGAATCCAAGTAAGTTTTTTTTTAAATTCGGGACGAATTTTTTTAAGGGGGAGTGAGTGTAACGACCCTAACCCTAGGCACTAATTTTAATATCATATTGTGTGCTTTTAAAATTACTGTTAATATTATGTGTCCATTTTTATATACTTGATTTATTATATTAGGATAAATGATAGGAAAATAAATTATTGTTCTAAAAGAAAATATAAAAATAGAAATTTGATAAAGAGTATGGGAAAGTGAAATTGAGTAGATTAAATAATGGAAATAAGGAGTTTCATTTAAATGGCTTAATTGGTGAAAGCCTTGGAAAATAAGTTGAGGTGGGGAGGGGACCATCCTCCCTAATTCACTCTCCTTCCCTTCATTAGTCAACACACACCTTACCTCCCATGCTCTCCCTTTCCCCTTCCCATACTTCCCCTATTCACCTCCCTCCTCCTTCTCATTTTCACTCTTACATTCCTCCATGGAAAGCTCCATTGAAGCCTCCCCATTTCAAGTCTTGTAGCTAGCACATTTCTCCACCATTTTCAAATCCAAGAGCATTTTTGAGGTTGGATCATTTAGAGGAACAAATCAAGCTAAGAAGATCAACATTCTATTCTAAAAACATAAGGTGAGTTGTTATGATTTCCTTTCTCTTAAATGCTCATAACTCTTTAATGTTATTCTTGTTCTTATGAAGTTAGTTTCATGCTTTAGAAACCTTATATGAGTTGGGTGATGGGTCAAGGAAATAGGATGAATTAAATGTCATGGAAGATGATTTAGAGGAAATGAAATGGGTGGAAGATTTAAGGATAAATAATCTAGGTTACATTCTTTTGGGGTTACATGATTTATGTTGAACTTAGTAAGTTAGAAAGTCCCTTTGGTGTTCATGAGTAGCAAGAGGATTTAAAATGAAAGGAAAAGTGGTAAAAGAGGATTGTAGGAAAATCTGGGTTTGCTGGAATTCGCCTTGGGCGGTCGCCCATGGGTACCTGTGCGGTCGCCCATGAGTCCAGTAACTCCCATTGCTTTGCAAATCCTCTTGGGCGGTCGCCCAAGAGGAATGAGCGGTCGCCCTTCCCTTGGAATTCTTCTATGAGCGGTCGCCCATGACAGGTTGTGCGGTCGCCCACATTGGCAGTAACTTGAACCCCTTTGAAAACCCTCTTGGGCGGTCGCCCAAGAGGTATGGGCGGTCGCCCAAGACCCCAGGAACTTAACTTTAAATCTGAACCAGAAATTGTTTAGCAACCTTGTTTGGTCACTTATAGATTGTGACTCCCACTTGGTAAATTGAGCTTGAACCTTCATAGAGGCCTTGTATTATTATATAATGACCTTGTAGGATGGATTGATGATACTTCCTTGCCTTACTTGAGTTCTTATACATTGTTCTTTTATGCATAGTGTATTGAATAAATGTTGCACTATGATATTGGTTGGGCATGAGTATATTTTACCATGTTGCTATATTGTTATCCCTTTTTGTGGATTATGTTTCAAGTAACTATTATGTGCTTGATATTTGTTAATCAGCTGATGTTGGGGGTATAACATAATACGATCAATTATGGAAGTGTGACCTAATGTGATCGGATTATGTTATATCTGTGACCGTCCCCTCCTGTGGCCACAGGTCGGGGTATAGCATCTGTAGTGAGCCAAAAGCCTTACAGAGTTGCTACTATCTTATTTGGTTCCCTGAAAAACGGGTCTTATAAGATGTGAGTATTGCTTAAGCAGCTCACTGTAAGATTGGAGTATTATTATACCCAATCTTTGTACGACTACTTGTTCGAGACGGGAAAAGGTAAACCAAGGTAATGGAATGTGGTTACGGCTTTTCCCAATGTGTTATGTGTGACCGGTTATGTGTTGCATTTATCGGCATATTGCTTGCATTCATAATAGCTCATTGAGATTTATTCTCACCCCTCTCCCTTTAATGTTTTTAGATCCCGAGACAGGAGGACCGGCCAAGTAAGGGCGGAAAGGAGTTTGGCAGTGAGCTTTTGGGGTATTGTCGGGGTACGTTAGGTTGGCGTAGAAATTATATTTTGTTATAAATCCTTTATGGAGTTTGTAATTAGAAACTTTACATTTCTACGTTAAAACCAATATCTTTTGTAACTAAACAGGTGAATGTTTTCAAAGTTGGTCAACTCCTCCTTCAATGTGGAGAGGAGTGGAGTTATTTTGAAATGACAATGTTAATGATGTTTATATGTGAAAGTTAAATCCAAGTTTTAAAAGTTTAGTAAATTTGGGGTAGTTTGGGGACGCCCCAACTCGGGACACGTGTAGGTTCCGGATCGGGGTCCTCACAGAAACATTGAACACCGCCATGATACAGGCACACAAACCCCCGGTCCCTAATCACAGCTTTGTCACCATTCTTCAGACCCACTCTCTGACCCTGCCAAGCCAGGAAATTTTCATGATAAAGATCGACAAGCATCGTCATACTCAACTCGAATCTATGAACGTCGTGTGGGACGTCCTCCTTGCTGAACTGCCTGCTAAGCCTTTCCGCTCAAGCATGGGGCATGAGATTTTTCCAGCAGCACACCAAGGCGCAATACGTCCTTGCATCTGGATCGAACAGTCAGATTGTGACGAGTTAGAATTCCCCAGAATTGAGGATGCGGCAGAAGATCCCTACATTCATATGCTCAGTTTTCAGGCGCCGGACACAATTGATCCTGGTTCAGAGAAAGAGATGATAGCAGTGACTGAGGAAGGAAAACAGAAACGAGACAGCCCCCGAGTCATGAGGCCTCTGACAGCAATGCCGCAAAAGAATTGGGAAACTCTCTCAGGCCCGTCCGCGACCAAAGAAGAAATGATCACCAAGCTTGGATTGGTTCCCCGTCCCTTTGTGTCAACCTTTGTAAAGTCCTCCGAGTCTCTCATCGTTGAGTTTGAGTCTTTCGAGTCGTCCGATGGCCTCACGCCTGAAGACCACGAAATTGTAGCCAATACTGTATTCCCTTTTATTCTCAATGAAATGACGAACCTTTCTGAGTATCCTTTAATTACCACTTTAACTAATGATGAATTAACTAATAATCCAAAAATAGTTAATATCGATTCACTAGATGAAGAAGCAGACACATTAAATGAACAGTATATCAAAGAAATCTTTAAGCAGGTTATCCGGAAAGAGGAAAATCGAGCCCAAGCTGCCGAAGAGATTTTGACGAGTGTGAATTTGGGAACTGCGGAAGAGCCTAAAGAGACGCAGATTGGTAGTTTCTTCGAAGGGACTGAAAGGGATGCCCTAATTGAGCTGCTAAAGGAATTCGTGGATGTGTTCGCATGGTCCTATAAAGATATGCCAGGCCTCGATCCTTCCATAGTTGAGCACCGAATACCGCTCGACCCAGAAGTCAAGCCAGTAAAGCAGAAGCTAAGAAGAATTAAACCCGAATGGTCCCTACAAGTGAAAGAGGAGATAGAAAAGATGCTCAGGGCAGGGTTCATCAGGGTCATTGAATATCCTACATGGCTTTCCAACATAGTAACGGTGACCAAGGCCAACGGAAAGATCCGGTCTTTGCGTAGACTTCAGAGACTTGAACAAAGCCGGTCAAAAGATGATTTCCCCCTTCCAAACATCGACATTTTGGTAGATTCCACGGCCAACCATGAAGTTAAATCCTTCGTCGACGGTTTTGCCGGTTACAACCAAATCAAAATGGCAGAAGAAGATCAAGCCAAAACAGCCTTCACAACCCCTTGGGGCACCTACTGCTACACGGTCATGCCGTTCGGACTAAAGAATGCTGGGGCTACGTACCAGAGGGCAGCTACAGCTCTGTTCCATGATATGATCCACAAAGAAATTGAGGTCTATGTGGACGACATGATAATACACTCCAGAGGATCAGATGGCCAACACTTTGTTGATTTGAGAAAATTCTTCGGCCGCCTCCGAGACCACAGCATGAGACTGAATCCAGCCAAATGCACCTTCGGTGTAAGACGAGGCAAGGTGCTAGGATATATGGTGACAGAACGGGGAATCGAAGTAGACCCTCAGAAAATCAAGGCGATAGTTGAAATGAAGCCGCCCCGGACACTAACAGAAGTTAAATCCTTCATGGGAAGACTCCAATACATAAGCCGCTTTGTAAATCAGCTGACCTCGATCTGCGAGCCGATCTTCAAATTGATGAAGAAAAATGCCTACACAGAATGGACTCCAGAATGTCAGCTCGCTTTTGAACAGATCAAGGCATACCTCGTGAATCCCCCGATTCTTTGCCCACCACATCAGCAAAAGCCACTATTGCTATATCTAACTGTCACGGATACAGCAATTGGGGCTATGCTAGCTCAAGAGAAGAAAGATTCCAAGGTCGAAAACGCCATCTATTTCGTAAGCAGAAAGCTCCAGGGAAGCGAACTCAATTACTCTGCTTGCGAAAAGACTTGCGCAGGTTTGGTCTGGGTAGTGGGGAAGTTGAAACACTACACGCAGTCTCACCCGATACATCTCGTCTCAAGGATAGACCCCATCAAATATCTGTTCGACAAGCCTTCCATCTCTATGAGGTTGGCAAAATGGTCATTCTTTTTGGCTGAATACGACATCACTTATGTTTCAAGGAAATCCGTAAAAGGACGCATAATGGCAGAACATTTGGCCGATTTCCCAAGTGATGAGTCGAGGACTGAACCTCAATTTCCCGATGATGGAATCTTTGCTCTAGAAGGAGAAAACCGGCGGCAACTCTTCTTCGATGGGGCGTCAAACAAAAGGGGGAATGGAATAGGAATGCTTCAGTCGATCCTCTTGACGAACACACCCCCATAGCAGTAAGGTTGAACTTCGAGGTCACCAACAACGCTGCTGAATATGAAGCTTGCATAGCCGGGCTGGAAGCCGCCCTCGAAAGAAATATCAAGGAATTGGAGGTGTATGGTGACTCTGCCCTCATCATCAATCAGGTCTCTAACAAATGGAAGACCGTAGACCCGGGTCTGCAGAAATATCACACTTACATGGAAGAGCTAGTAACTCAATTCAAGGAGATCAGCTTTCATTACTTGCCCAGAGACCGCAACAGATTTGCAGATGCTCTGGCAACACTAGCCTCCCTCGTTGAAATACCCGAAGGGAAGTCCGTCAAACCATTCAGAGTCGGGAGAAGAGAAAATCCCGCTTATTGCTTTGAAATCGAAGCAGAGGCCGAATCGGCCAGTGATCCCTGGTACACTCAGATCTATCAGTACCTGAAGAATGGAGAAGCCTCCTTCAAAAATGAAGATGGGGAATATAAAGAAGGAATCAAAGCGAAAAGTCTCTCAGCCCTGAAGCGACTCGCCTCCCATTATGTTCTTTTGGGAAACATGCTATACAAGAAGCGTTATCAAGGCCCCCTCCTGCGATGTATCGGCAAACAAGAGGCTACCGAACTCATGAAAGAAATACATGGTGGTACCTGCGGCCCTCACATGAATGCTCGAGCTCGATGCAAATCATGCGAGAATGGGGTACTTTTGGATCTCCATGGAAGCCGACCGCATCCAGTTCGTCAAAAGGCTGCGACAAATGTCGGCGATACTCAAATCTTAATCATTTGCCTCCTCACGAGTTATCTTGCATGACAACCCCTTGGCCTTTCGTCACTTGGGGAATTGATGTCATAGGCAAAATCACACCATCAGGGCGATAACGGCCACGAGTTCGTCTGGTAGCCGTGGACTATTTCACCAAATGGGTTGAAGCAAAATCCTACAAAATCCTCAACTCAAGGAAAGTAGCCCTCTTCATCAAAGAGAACATCATATGCCGATACGGGTTGCCAGCCGAAATCATCTCAGATAATGGATCCCACTTCGAAGGGGAATGCGACAGGCTGCTGGCAGAATTCCGAATAACCCGTCACAAGTCATCTCCCTACAGGCCCCAAACCAACGGAGCCGTTGAGGCAGCAAACAAGACTTTGGAAAACATCATCCAGAAAATGGCTGTCCGAGGCAGAGGTTGGCCCGAGAAGCTACACCTGGCACTCTGGGGCTACAGAACATCCGTCAGAACGGCAACAGGAGAAACACCATTTGCCCTTACCTATGGAATGGAAGCCGTGCTCCCAATCGAATTGGAAATCCCCTCACTCCGTGTGCTGTTGGAAAGACAGATCAACGAGGTCGAATGGCTCCAGAGTCGCCATGATGAATTGGCCCTACTAGATGAGCGCCGATTGAAAGCAATGGAACACATCCGAGCCTACCAAGGAAGAATGGCCAGAGCCTTCGACAAGAAAGTAAAGCATCGGGAGATCCGAGAAGGTGATCTCGTTTTGAAAGAAAAGCCCCCGGTCCGTGTCAACCCGCTTGGCAAATGGGAGCCTGTTTGGGCCAGGCCATACGTCGTCCAGAAGATCTTCTCCGGGGGAGCCATGCAACTTGCAGACCTCGACGGAAACCCCTTCGTACACCCAGTGAATGGTGACAAGCTGCGCAGATACTACGCGTAAAACAAAAAAAAGAAGAGAAGAAAAGAGTGCTAAAAGAGTAATACCCAACTAGGTTGAAAACCCGAAAAGGGCGGCCTAGGTAAAAAACAGGGTTGCACCAAAAAAAAACAAAAAAAAACAAAAAAAAAACAAAAAAACAACAACAAAATCGCCGGGTTGAACTACGAAGACCCGAGCTCCTCAAAATGAGGGGAACGTAGGCGGCGGAAACGGTTCGGTCTAAAACACAAATAAAAAGTCATACTCGACATCAATACAATTGATCGAGACCATGAAAGCGTCTCGAAAAACTCTGAAGCAATTCAAATATTCATTACAAGTTAAAAACTTTTTGATGAGTCTAAGCCCGATTCATTCCTACAACCGGCAACCTGCTAAAAGAAAACTAAGATACATAATCAAACTAATGTATCTGCTGCGACAAGAAAGGGATACTCGGAAACCTCAGAGTCACTCCATGCCACTCGTACTGGCCTCTCCCCTCTTCTTCCCTCTTCGAGTCTTCTTCTTCTGAACAGGAAAAATGTCGGTCTTCCTCCTACCGAGCTCTGGTAGAGGAACAAGATCTATCAGACCAGCCTCTGTCAGGGCCTTAGTAGCCCTAGCGTCATCTCTCATCTCCTGTAGCCTAGCTGGTAGCATAGGAGTCCTCCTCTCCTGCCTCTTGACATAGGCCTCATAGTCGGTCACAGCGTCTCCGCTCCTGTCATGAGGGTTGGCCCTCGCCTCGGCCCTCCTCCTCTCGGAAACTGTCAGGTCCTCCGCACCCACAATGGCCTCACGTCGTCTCAAAATAGCCATCTGAGTCTCTCCTAAATGCCTCTCGTACCAATCCAGGTACCAAGTGGTCAGGAACATAGGTCTCGGACGCCTGAGGACAACCCGAGGAGGAAAGACGTCATACCTCCATGCTCGGGACAGAAAGAAAAACACCGAAGGATCATCCATAGAAACAGGAGCCACCACCCTGGTGGCTATATCATCAAAATCCTCCAAAGGAACTTGCTCTAAGCCGAACTGTCTCAGAACCAAAGACGGAATGTAAAAGCTGGACTGAGAAAGCCCCGGAAGCATAACCACGGGAGATCCGTCCTGAAGTACTCTGCGAGTCTCCACCCGCCAACAAGGCACTGACCATCTGATATCTTCTGCCTGGCGACCAGCCATCCAAAGCTTCCATGAGCCCTGGTCATCAAAATCTACAGCAACCCCTCTCCTGGCGAATGTCCAAGGCTTTATCATATCAGGAGTTTCCCGAAGAATCCCCAAGCGCTCCATCAGCCACAGAGTCAAGAGGAACGGGCTGCCCCCGTGCATATACCGTCTCCCAGTAGCCAGCCTATCGAGAGCATGGAAAGTCTCCCCCAAGATCAAAGGTACAACGTCTCTGCCCAAGCGACAATGAACAACGATATCCAGCAGAGACCGATGACAAATCCCAAAAGAATAAACCATGAACAAAGTCCCGAACATGCAAAGTGAAAAGGCGTCCCAATAGGCGTCATCAAGCAAGCCTAAGCCCCTAAATCTATCAGGGAGACCGAAAATATCAAAGTGATCGGGACTACAGATCATACCTTGTGCTTCCTCCGGGGAAAGATGAAGGAGGTTGCACAATCTATCAACGAAAGAGGCCCCTCCGAGCAAAGGAACCGCAATCTCTTCCACCTCCGGACCGCCAAGCAAGGCCCGAAATTCTTCGACGGTCGGGACCATCTCATTGTAAGAAAGGCAAAAGACATGCCTTCTAGTGTCCCAAAATGAGGAAGAAGCCCTCAAAAGATCATAATCCGGAATCAATTCCTTGAGAGACCACAAGCACTTCACCTTGTACCTTTCTTCAAAGAATGACCTCCTTTCATGCATAATCTCCCGAGACCACTCTTTAAACTTGGTGAAGAATTGCATTTGAGAATTTTGGGATAATTTGGGTGGATTTCTCATGCTCACATTTATCTCCATGGTTTTTCTCTCCTTCTCCCCGAAAATGGCTGTTTGAACTGGTGGTTGAAGAAGGTATTTGAATTTGAAATAAAGGGAGACCAGATCTGAAGCAAAATTAAAGGACAATGTCAGATGTAGGTCCTATCCGCGCGAACATGATTGTTTCCCATCAGAAAAATCTTTGCAACAGTCCAAACTGCTGTACCAAAGGAATATTTTGTCCCAGCCAAAGCCTGTCCAAACCAGTTCATACACCAAACATCAACACCCTTGCCAAAAAACCAAGGCTCATGCAACATTGCATTCATACTACATTGCATTCATAAAATAAAATCCTAAATTATTACATTCCAAAAATAAAGGGAGTGTGCAAAAAAAAATCAATCAAAAAAAAAGTAGGTAACAATAATCCTAAAACAAAAAGAAAAGGCAAAAAAAAAATGTGCATAAAAAATAAGCTGTATCTGTACAAATCTCAAATCTCAGAAATCGATTCAATCTCAAGTAATCAATCGAAGTCCCCAGTGGCCGACGTCTGCCCCCGATCCCTCTTGCGGCTCGGGCCCGCCTCATCAGGAGCCCTGAAGATCTCAGGCTCAGAATCGTCCTCGTCCCCGGAAGAAGGCTCGTCAGGACCAACCGGCACGCTCTGATAGGGCAAGCCAAGATCTGCAAAGAAATCATATCCGAAGGTGAAGGCGTCGGACTCCTGGACGTGCGAAGAAGATCCACCATGCTGCCAGACGTGTCCCTGCCCGTAAGGATCTCCGAGAATGACATGGTCCGAAGGTAGTACCACGCGAGGATCAAGGAGAGGAGAAATAGGAGTCTCGGAGGAAGTCTACGAAGGAATAGGGAAGCCTCCCGCCCTTTGACAGGGCGCCGGCCGTGGTCG
Source organism: Adenophora triphylla var. japonica (assembly GCA_022495995.1). Lineage (NCBI taxonomy): Eukaryota > Viridiplantae > Streptophyta > Magnoliopsida > Asterales > Campanulaceae > Adenophora > Adenophora triphylla. The sequence continues at coordinate 115,983 of JAFEMH010003181.1, read as the reverse complement.
CCTCGCTCTAGCCTGAGGAGCCCCGCAAGCAACCATCCTCCTGATAAATCTCTTAGCCCCGATCACCTGCTTCGTCAGCCTCTCCACGACCACCTCCGAAAACTGCACAAAACCAAAAGTGTCAGAAACAGTTGAAGCAAAAAAATGATGACAGGAAAGAAAAGAAAAGACAGAAGCAAGAAAAGAGGTGGGAAGGAAAAGCCATACCTTCATACTCGGACGAGGCCGGAAAGCTCGTGGAAGCCGCTCAGGCTGAGGAATCTGCACCCTCAATCGGACCCCATCCTGGACATATGAAAAGTCCGTCCGAGGGTACCGCGGGACCCCTAACCCCTCTCCATCCAGAACCTGGGGCGTCCTCAGCCTCCTCAAGACAAATACTGGATACGGCTCAATCGCCACAAATGCCGAGAAGTGCTGGCCGGCTCGGTAATCATCCCAGGTCGCAGATCTATCACTCGGGTACATCATATCGGCAGGAGGCTCCACCGGTGTCATCAAAGGCGAATTCACGCCATGATGGCGCGTCACCCTCTCTCCCAGATAATAGACGTCGCAAGTCAGACCTCTCAGAATCCTCCGCTGCACAGTCCATATCTCAGCGCCCTTCAGCTGCGCCACCTCGAAACGATCCCAGGGATAGAATATCATCTCCTCATCCGTCTCAGCCCTCGTCAAAGGAAGGCAATTCGAGTACCTGAGGGTCGTGCGCCCTCTGGAGCCCTTCTTCTCCCGAGCATGCTTGGACCAGGAGCGCATGGCTAGATACGCCCCGACGTACTCCGCCGTCTGTCGCCACATCGTGACGTGAAAAAACTCCAACGCCCATACCTGCGAAAGGTAAAAATCAAATCAATTAAGTGCGGAAAAGAATGCGTGCTTAAAGGAAAAGGGAAAGCAAAAAAAAAAAAAGAAAGCTTATACCTCTAGAGCAAACTCGAAGCAGTACAAGGAGCTCACAGCCTTTCGGCTGTATCTATCAAGAGCAAAGTAAAGCTCTGCCAGCCCGGCCTCTCCCCAAGAGACATCTCCAGCCATCTCCACATCCTCCAAACTCCTCAGCAAAGCAAACACCGCCGTCCCCTCGGCGTGTCAAAAAAGAGTGCTCGAAAAAGCAAACCATAAAAAGGCCCTAGCAATCTGCTCAGCGCCTATCCTCTCATCCCCAGCCTCGTAGCTCCCGATGGTCTCCACAATCTTCCCATAAACCACGGCGTACTCCATCCCCATCCCCTTTTTGGGAATGGGGGTAAAGCCCAGAAGAGCCTGTAGGTCCGCATCGCTGTAGCCGTCCCGCCACTCAATGCTGCGTCCGTTGAAGGACAGACCCGTGATCGCAGCGTAGTCGGAAGGCGTAACCGTAGCCTCGCCCCAGAAGAAGTGAAACGTGTGGGTCGCATCCCACCAATGCTGCGCCAGAGCAAACATCAGGCCCTTGCTCTTAGGGAACTTAACCAACCCCCTCAAGCACTCAATGAACTCCCAAAGCCCGGTCTCAACGACAATCTGTCTCGGACTTATCAAAGCTCCTCGGCCCGCATTCGGAAGCCGGTCCCACAGGTCAACTACAGACTCCACTGATCCTCGAGTCTTCATCTTATTCAACTGCTCCGTCACGTAGTTGTTTCCACCCTGCAATAAAACAAAAAAAAGAAAATGTCAAAAAAAAAATTACATTTGCATTTGCACAAAAAAAAAAGAAAGAAAGCATATACATGCATCACGCAACACAAAGTTTTGAAGAAAATTCGGCAGCATAACGGCATGCAATGAACCTAGCCCCATTTTTCTCAAAAAAGACAGTTTTCAGCAAATCCCAATCAACATTCATACATGAAAAAAAAAATCATACAAGGAGTCAACGGAAGTAAAAACTCCGTCCCATTTTCAAAAAAAAAAAAAATGCATACATGCATATCATCCATCATCATACATTCATTCAACGGAAGTAAAAACTCCGTCCCATTTTCAAAAAAAAAACGCATACATGCATATCATCCATCATCCCAAAAGATCCTACAAATTCATTACAACATGCAAAGCATCAAAATCAAATTCCAAGCCCAAAAACATCACCATTTTTGAAATTTTTTCAAAAAAAAAAAAAATTCAAAATTCAATTTCAAGCAAAAATCGACAAAGGGAATGAAAAGATTCGAAGTATACCGTTCGGAGACTCGGATCAGAAGCCCAATGTTGCCATGCATCGGGGTATGGCTCCTCCGCAATCGATTGCGAAAGAGTGTAATGCCTCCTCATTCGGACAAGCTCTAATCGTCTCTCGACAACCGGACCGCGTCCTTGACCATGGATAGCAGCTTCCCCGTGTTCCATTGCTTAAAAAATCAAAGAAATCGGAAGGATTTTGAGTTTTTTGGCCTTCAATGGCGGCTTGGGCGTTTTTCTGCTCTCTCTCTCGTAAGTTTTTGAAAAAACTGCTTGGGGAAGAAGAAGGGCGTTGGCCCTCATTAAAACAGCCTGGGAATTCAACCCTATCCGCGCGGATGGGTTTGTAAGGGTCAAAATGACCCTTTTGCCCTTTAAAAATCCGGAACTCTGCAATTTGATCCTAGACTTAACAGAGTTAACCAAAAGTTAATCAAAGTTAATCCCCTCTTCAAAAGAGCTTCACGGCAGTAAAACGTAAGTCCGATCTCCCCGAGAAAGATAACGGGATCCCGTATCTTTCATCAAAATCATTCCCCGACAGTAAAACGTAAGTCCGATCTCCCCGAGAAAGATAACGGGATCCCGTATCTTTCATCAAAATCATTCCCCGACAGTAAAACGTAAGTCCGATTTCTCCGAGAAAGAAAACGGAATCCCGTTTCTTTCATCAAAATCATTCCACGGCAGTCAAACGTAAGACCGATCTCCCCGAGAAAGAAACGGAATCCCGTATATTTCATCAAAATTATTCCCCGGCAGTCAAACGTAAGACCGATCTCCCCGAGAAAGATAACGGGATCCCGTATCTTTCATCAAAATCATTCAACGGCAGTAAAACGTAAGTCCGATCTCCCCGAGAAAGATAACGAGATCCCGTATCTTTCATCAAAATCATCAACGGCAGTCAAACGTAAGTCCGATTTCTCCGAGAAAGAAAACGGAATCCCGTTTCTTTCATCAAAATCATTCCACGGCAGTCAAACGTAAGACCGATCTCCCCGAGAAAGATAACGGGATCCCGTATCTTTCATCAAAATCATTCCACGGCAGTAAAACGTAAGTCCGATCTCCCCGAGAAAGATAACGAGATCCCGTATCTTTCATCAAAATCATCAACGGCAGTAAAACGTAAGTCCGATCTCCCCGAGAAAGATAACGAGATCCCGTATCTTTCATCAAAATCATTCCCCGGCAGTCAAACGTAAGACCGATCTCCCCGAGAAAGAAACGGAATCCCGTATCTTTCATCAAAATTATTCCCCGGCAGTCAAACGTAAGACCGATCTCTCCGAGAAAGATAACGGAATCCCGTTTCTTTCATCAAAATCATTCCCCGGCAGTCAAACGTAAGACCGATCTCTCCGAGAAAGATAACGGAATCCCGTTTCTTTCATCAAAATCATTCCCCGGCAGTCAAACGTAAGTCCGATTTCCCCGAAAAAGATAACGAAATCCCGTTTCTTTCATCAAAATCATTCCACGGCAGTCAAACGTAAGACCGATCTCTCCGAGAAAGATAACGGAATCCCGTTTCTTTCATCAAAATCATTCCTCGGCAGTAAAACGTAAGTCCGATCTCCCCGAGAAAGAAACGGGATCCCGTATCTTTCATCCAAATCATTCCCGGCAAGAAACGTAAGTCCGATCTCCCCGAGAAAGATAACGGGATCCCGTATCTTTCATCAAAATTATTCCCTAGCAAAGAAACGTAAGACCGATTTCCCCGACGAATACGTCTGATTTTCCCCAGCAAAGGCTAACAAAATCCCCAGCAAAGTTAACGGAATCCCAAAAGCCAACGGAATCTCGAGCAGATCTCGAACTACGAAAGGGCTTGATTCCTCTTAAGGATACGTAGGTAGCCTATCATTAGGTCCAGCCCCTCGACCAAAACGATCACCCTCTCCTTCGGCAGCAGACGAAGTCCACCGAAAGGCCATTTCAAATCAAGGTTCGAGGCACCTAAAATGCCATCATCAAGGTTCGAGGCACCTAAAACGCCATCATCAAGGTTCGAGGCACCTAAAATGCCATCTCCAAGGTCCGAGGCACCTAAAAAGCCATCATCATCCAGGTCCGAGGCACCTAAAACGCCATCATCATCAAGGTTCGAGGCACCTAAAACGCCATCATCTCCAGGGTCAAAGACCCGAACTACGACTGGCTTGATTCCTCTTAAGGATACGTAGGTAGCCTATCATTAGGTTCAGCCATCAGACCAAAAATGGTCATTCCTATCCCCAGCAGAGCGGATACACAATTTCAGCCATCCGACCGAAAATGGTCATCTCTTATCCCCAGCAGAGTTTCTTTCCAGCAACCGACTGCAGAACTCGCTCATCAGGTTCGAGGCACCTAAAACGCCATCATCTCTAGGGTCAAAGACCCGAACTACGGCCGGCTTGATTCCTCTTAAGGATACGTAGGTAGCCTATTAAATAGGTTCAGCCACTCGATCACTTGATCATCCTGCCAAATATGGAGCCTTACTCTTATCGACGACCCCGCTTCCTTCGAAAGCGCCGTCGTCGAGGGGCTACTGTAAGTACTCCAATTTGAGCTTGTTTGTATTTTCGTTAGAAAATTAACGAAAGTTATAACATTTCTAACAATTCCTAACATTCCTAACATTTCTAACAAAGCAAGGGCAAAGTGGGCATTGTTATTTAAGGATAAACCAAGGAAAGGAATCAAAAAAGCAAAAGAAATAAGAAAAACCAAAAATAGAAATGGCTGGAACAAAAACTGGCTGTTTAATTTGAATTTTCAAAAGATTATTCCTTGTGTCCAAAGCCTGAAGCAGCATTTAATGAACAGTGCACGCTAACAACCCTATCCGCGCGGACATCTTTGTCATTTTCAGAGGGCTATAAATTGAGCCCTCCAGTCTCAAAAATAGAAAAGAAGAACACATTTCCTCAACTGCACTTTGGCGAAAATAGTGAGAAAACAGTGAGAATTCCATAGAATTGTCACCTTTTTCTCAACTATTCAACCAAAATCACACTCACTCAAACACTCTCATATTCAAGCCTCAAACACTCTTACTTTCAATCCTTCAAACACAAAACACAAGGAAGATAGGTATAACCTCCCTCTCCTTACCCTAAAATTCATCCATGCATGCATTTTCAAGCTACAAAATGTAGTTCATTCATCTTCTTGCCCTAGATCCAAGAAGATCACCATGGAAGTTCATCTCCATGGATGACCTTCTACAAGGATCTACATTATTTTCAAAGTGTTCTTACTTTCTTGCAAAGAAAACCCATTTTCAAAACCCTAAAAATCATTTTCATACATCAAATCTCATTTTCAAAGGATAAAATTCCCCTTCCCAAGCAAATGAAGTGCTTAGTCCTAATGTACCCCAAGGATGGTTTGATATAGTTGATTCACCACTAAAATATCAAGTGATCACTAATCAAAACCTAGGGAAATGGGGACAAGCATGGATGCCAAATTCCCTTTTAAATCATGTTTTCCTTCAAGAAGAAGTTGCTGTCCAGTAGCAATTTTCTAAGACCCCAGTCCATGGTCTAATTTTTTGGACACAGATAAACTTGGAATTTGGTGTTGACTACAAAACACTTTTTGTAGCTAACATCCAGAGATTTCGATACATATTTTTACTTTATTTTTTTGCGTGAGTAAAACTCCCTTTTTCAAATTTTCTTTTGAAGGTCAGATCACCAGTCTCTGGGAGTCCAGATCTCATATCTGAGATTTCCAGAGGGTTTTGGGTCCTCAAATCTTCTCCAAAATGGAAAATTCTTTCACAAAAATCTTATTTAAGGTGTCTGGAACAACTTTCATTCTCTGAGTTTTCTCAGATTATGAAGTTTTGAAGTCCTTAAATCTATTTCAAAATCAAGTGTCCACTGCCTTTTTCATTCTGGCAGAAGTGTTCTTCGATTTCCAAAAATCTTTTGAGTACCAAAACTCAACCCAAAAATCACACCAAAAATCATGGGATCTGTCCAAAGTCTAATAAAGAATTCCCAATTTTTACTTTTCTGAGTTTCAACTTATTTTGGCCAACACACACACACACACACACACACACACACACACACAAATAGTTTTTAGCTTGGAAGACTCGTTTTACGAGGCATTCCGGGTGCACACTAACGTCCTTCCCGGCATGTAACATGACCTCCGAACCCAAATCTCTAATCCCGGGCATTTTTCAAAGTTTTGGCCCTTAAAACAAAAATGGCGTGGCGACTCCGTTTGATTTCAAAAAATCGGGCGACATCATCACAGGAAGTCCTGGGAGGAAGCTGTCGTTAAGCTTTTAAAGATAGTGATGAATGTTATAACGCCATCATTGCCAAGGCTGGGGTCTTTTTTGATACAGTTTGGTGTCATATGGCGCGACAAGCTTTAGTTGATCCGACGGCGGACGTTTCTCTGGAACAACTAGCTCGATGGGCGACTGAAGCTCAGTATGACCTCGTTGCTCATGGAGGTCATTCGGTCGTGCCCATATACTACTGACAACGACCCTTCCTTTATTGCCCAGCAGGATAAAGAAGATGAATGTGAGCCATGGGTTGCTCCTCCTTTAGCTCCAAGGAATTTTAATGTCCTTTTTGAAGAGATCCGGGAGGCCGAAGAGATGGATGAAGACGAAGAAGAGGAAGCTGCTAATGACCAACCGGACCAAGCCAACGACGGGCCAGTTGTTAAGCTTTTTTCCTTGGTGTAATGAGAACAAGTTCTAAAACAATTTTAATTTTGCTTTGTAAATGTTGATGCCTTGGCCCAGCTTTTGGGAGGCATTCTTAACTTATAAATTTTTGCTAGCTCTAGTCCTGGCCCATTTTGGGGGACTGAGCTTTTGTTTAATCGTAGCTGACTTTTATATTTGGAATTCTATGCTTTTGAATTTAGCATGAATGTATGTCGAGCTAGATTTACTAGGACAAATAAGTCGCTATAATCTTTTGATCGGACTGGTTTTTTGATAACACAATCGACCTTAGACTTGCATAGTTTTTGAAAACGAGACTGACTAAGAGTCGAGTCTGTTTAGGGGGACGAAGCTGACCAAGGGTCGAGCTTGTCACAACGAGGTTGACCTAGATGTCGGACCCGTTTAAAGGAACGAAGCTGACTAAGAGTCGAGCTTGTTAGAACGAGGTCGACTTAGATGTCGGACCTGTTTAAAGGAACGAAGCTGACTAAGAGTCGAGCTTTTTAGAACGAAGTCAATTAAGAATCTGACTTGTTTAAAGGAATGGAACTGACTAAGAGTCGAGCTTGTTAGAACGAGGTCGACTTAGATGTCAGACATGTTTAAAGGAACGAAGCTGGCTAAGAGTCGAGCTTGTTAGAACGTAGTCGATTAAGAATCGAACTTGTTTAAAGGAACGAAGCTAACTAAGATTCGAGCTTGTTAGAACGCAGTTGATTAAGAATCGGACTTGTTTAAAGGAACGAAGCTGACTAAGAGTCGAGCTTGTTAGAACGAAGTCGATTAAGAATCAGACTTGTTTAAAGGAACGAAGCTGACTAAGAGTCGAGCTTGTTAGAATCGATGTAAAAACGTAACACAATGTTGAAATAGAATTGCAACTTTATTGTCGTAGAAACATGCTTACATCAAAAATGGAGAGCTAGAACTAAAACAAACTCAAACTTGAAAACTGAACTAACTTTAAAGCTAAAGAGCTGAACTAGAAGTAATATCTGATAAGGTGAGTAGAATGCCATGGGTGCTTCAATTCTTCACCATCCAAATGAGCGATCATATAGGTTCCCTCTTTGATAATTCGGGTAACGACATAGGGTCCTTCCCAGTTGGGAGATAACTTGTTAACCTGGGTTCTTGTTCCAGTTGACGAGATGCTTCTTAACACGTAGTCGCCTACTTGGAATGCTCTTATCTTCACTTTCTTGTCATGATAGTTCTTGGTTTTTTGCTTATAATTTACCATCTTAGATGAGCTGTGTCCCGCTTTTCGTCGATTAAATCCAGGTCAATTAGTCTATTGATCTCGTTCTGTTCTTGGTCGAAGAGAATTACTCTAGTTGTGGGAAATCGCAGCTCGGCCGATGCCATGGCTTCTGATCCATATGCAAGAGCGAATGGGGTTTCCCCCGTAGGCCCCCGAATGGTTGTGCGGACTGCCCAGAGAGCATGGGGAAGTTCGTCCAACCAGTTGCTTTTACGACCAACCAAACCAGTTTTTAATGCTGAAAGGACCAATTTATTCGCTGCCTCGGCCTGTCTGTTGCCTTGGGGATAGGCGACTGATGACTTCTAATGTTTGACTCCGACACTCTTCATTTCATCCTCGAAAGCTTGGGAAAATTGCAGTCCGTTGTCCGTCACTATTGCTCGAGGTATCCCAAATCGACACCAAATGAAATCATGAATGAAGTTGATGGCGTTTTCCTCTGTTATTCGAGCTAGTGGCTTAGCTTCGACCCACTTCATAAAATAATCGATTGCAACGATCACATACTTGCAGTTGCCACGGGCTGGTGGGAAAGGGCCGACCAAATCTACTCCCCACATGTCAAAGGGCCAGGTTGAGATTACTGGAGTTTGCTCGGTGGTGGGCAGGTGAGGTAGGTTGGCAAACCTTTGGCACTGGTCACACCCTTGAACAAAATCGTGACCGTCAGCCCTCATGTGCGGCCAATAATAGCCCATCGTTATCAATTTATCGGCTAAAGTTCTGGCCCCCGGGTGTCCACCACACACTCCACTATGTACTTCGTACATCAGCTGGGTAACCTCTTGAGGGTGAACACATCTTAATAATGGCTTGCTGAAGGATCTCCTAAATAGCTCATCTCCTTGAATAACGTATCTCGGGGATTTTTTCTTGATAGCTCGAGCTTCTTTCTCGTCCTCAGGTAGCTCACCCGTTTCTAAGTAAGCTCGCATTTTGTCAACCCAGCACTTGTTGTAAGCCCATTCTGTACCGGCACCTTCCAGGCATTGGATTTGAATCCTCTCGTAGGCTGGATGTTTGAGGTAATAGATAGGTTCTCCATGTGGCTCGTCTGAAGTAGCCAGTTTCGAGAGTAGGTCGGCCAACTCGTTATCTTCTCGACCAATCCTCTGAATTTCCCAGAACTCCAAGTCTTTTATTAATTCTTTCACCAGGTCGCAGTATTTGATTAAAGTAGAATTCAGCACCTCGTACTCTCCTCTGACCTGGTTGACTATCAGTTGGGAATCACAATATGCCGCAATATTGGCCGCCCCAAAACATTTGGCGTACTCGATGGCTGCAACCAACGCTTCGTACTCTGCCTGGTTGTTGGAGGCTTCAAACTTAAACCTCAATGCTTCCTCATAGGCCGTCCCTGATTCTGGCTCGATCAATACTAACCCAGCTCCACTAACATTCCTTGTTGCTGACCCGTCGGAGTACACCTTCCAGCAATCCTCGGGTAAATTAATGACGGGCTGGGCCTCTGTTTCCTTCCCTTTAGCTTTCTCTTTCTGAGCTCGTACCTCGCTATCTTCCTTAGTGAACGTCAGCTCGACCAAGAAGTCTTCCAAGGCTTGAGCCTTCAATGCCTTTCGAGGTCGATACTCGATGTCGAATTCTGTAAGAGCAATTGAGTAAGCGACCTGAACACTCCGGCTTATGTAAAATCTTTCTCAGGGGTGCATTTGTGAGCACAACAATAGGGTGAGCTAGAAAATAAGCTCGTAGCTTCCTTGAGGCCACGACCAAGGCGTATGCAACCTTTTCCGCATTGTAGTATCTGCCCTCAACGTCAGATAGAGCCTTGCTAACGTAATACATGGGCTTCTGAAGCCCCTCTTCTTCTTGAACCAGAACAGCTGCCACTGATTGGTCGCCCACAGATAAATACACGAACAAAGTCTCCCCAACAGTCGGGCTGATCAATAAAGGAGGAGTAGCTAGATACTCTTTGAGTTGTTGGAACGAAGAATGACATTCGGCCATCCACTCAAAAAATTTCATCCCCCTCAATGATTTGAAGAAGGGGAGAGATCTTTCTGCCGACTTGGCTATAAAGCGACCTAGGGCTGCCACCCTTCCATTAAGTCTCTGCATCTCCTTGATACTTGTGGGATCTTGCATGTCAACCAAAGCCTTGATCTTCTCCGAATTTGCCTCAATTCCTTGCTGTGACACCATAAAACCTAGGAATTTGCCAGCTGCTACTCCAAATACACATTTACTCGGGTTAAGCTTCATGTCGTTTGCTCGTAAATTGGCGAACGTTTCCTTTAGGTCGACCACGTGACGTCCGGCCTTTGTTTTGATGACCATATCTTCGACGTATGCCTCCATGTTTCGGTCAATTTGTGAAGCAAAGACCTTGTTCACCTTCCTTTGATAGGTCGCTCTTGCATTCTTCAACCCAAACGACATCATGTTGTAGCAATAAATACCCCCGGCATCTTGAAAAGCTGTCTTCACAATATCATCTTTATGAATCTTGATCTGATGATAGCCTGAATAGGCATCGAGAAAGCTGAGTGTGGAATGTCCAGCAATAGAATCGACGAATTTGTCAATACGAGGCAATGTATAGCTATCTTTGGGACAGGCCAAATTCAAGTTGGTGAAGTCGACGCACATTCTCCACTTGCCATTAGATTTCTTCACCATGACCACATTAGCTAGCCAGGTGGTATGAGTAGCCTCCTCTTTGTCGTGAGCAAAGCTTCTCAGTTTCTGTGTTTTGAACTTCATGGTCGGGTTAACCTCCAATCTATGGACAGCGACCTCTTCCTTGATCCCCTTCATATCCTCTAATCGCCAAGCAAAGACATCACTGCTTTCCTTCTGTAGCTCGATGATCTCTGTTCTTTCTTCAGCTGACAATTGTTTTCCAATCTGAATTTTTTGCTCGGGATAAGAAGGGTTCGTCACCACTGCTTCTAGCTCATCCAAAGCTTCTAGCTCCGGACCATCTCTGAATTGTAGAGTCTCTATGATGATTCTCGGACCCTTCATCTTTCCTCGGCCCCCAAGTGTGGAGCTTCTTCAACGATCATGTCATCTAGCTCAGTAGCGATCTCACTGGTGGTGGCCCCCGAGTTATTGTCGATCTGGAGGCATAGCTTGCCTATGAAGACTTGGTCGACCATAACTGCATCTGAATCAACCATGGTGACTTCAGAGTGACGTGTCGACTCAATCATGACCTCGTCATATGAGCGATAGGTCGACTCTTCCACGCTGGTGATCGTAGATAATTGAGAAGTTGTGGTGACTGACTTTGACATCTTCAAATACCCCTCAGCAGTTTCAATTTCCATTTCCCTTTTCTTCCTTGTTCATAGGACATGGTCAAGATATTCTCGAGCTGTACTTCGTACACAACCGACTCCAGCTAGCATTGGGAACTTAACTCGTTGATGGGGGATTGAGGTCACCATTCCAAGTGCGACCTGGCCAGGTATACCCAAAATAGCAGCATAATCACTATTCACATCAATGACAATAAATTTTACCTTGGAGATGACTCTGAAAGGGTGTTGGCCTATGTCAATGTCCAACTCGATCTGTCCCTTGGCATCGACCCTGTGGTTGGTGAAGCCTTCCAATCTGCCATCATAACGTTCGAGCTGCACCTCTGAAAGTCCCATCTCCTTGAACGTCTTGTAGAATAGAATATCTTTGCAGGCCCCCGTGTCTACTAGGAGTCTGTTTGTCGTACACCCATCTATTAATCCTGGGATAACGAGAACTTGCTCTCTAGCCGCTGCATTGGTAGGTAGCTCGTCTGGGTAGAAATAGATCATCTCGTCTCTGAGGTACCTTTTGGGTGGTACATGAGGAGCCTTGTTGAGCTGGAACATCTTGTGTTTGATGGCAGTGTTTCCTGCTTGCTCAGTGATAACGCCCAAGTTCAATCTAGGCTGCCTCGGCTCTTGTGGTCCACCAGCAGCTCGCTCGCCGCCGCCTGCCAGAGGTCTCTTCACATACGCGTCGAGCCTTCCCTGGTCGACCCACCTCTGAATGATGCGTTTCAAGCTCATACAATCTTCTGTAGTGTGGCCCGTATCCTTGTGATAGTCGCAGTATTTGCTGTTATCCCTTCTGAACTCATTTCCTGGGTTCATAGGGGCAGGTGGGCCTAGCTCGATTGTATTCATGATCTCTGTTCGACTCACTGTCAAAGGAGTGAAAGTTTCGGGCACTTTCTCAGCCGCCCTAGTTCTGTTTTTGCCATTTTTGTTGTTCCCCACATTCTTGGCTGTGTCCTTTTTATCACTATCAGCGACCTCAGCCTTGGGGCCCTTACCACTTTTCTTTTCTTTTCTTTCTTCGGCCAGAGCTACATTGTAGGCCTTCTCGAACAGCTCTTGTCGGGTAGTCACGGTCCGGACTGTCAGCTCGTAATCCAAATCTGCAGAAGCAATCCCATTTCTGAAATAATTGATTACCTCCCTGTCAGTGAGGTCCTCCTCAATCTTGTCGACCATTTCCTTGAATTTGTTATAGTAACTCATCGAGCTTTCATTCTTTCCCTGCACCAAATTATTCAAGTCGGTGACTGTCATTTTCTGAGCTCCAGCTGTCGAGAAGCGATCCAAGAATTTCTTCCTCATATAACACCACGTCGAGATGCAACCTGGTGCCAAGCCATTGAACCAAGTAAGAGCTGCCTCGGTGAGAGTGCTAGTAAGTGCCTTACACATCATGTCGTCCTCGTTGGAGACAAAGCACATAGTAGCCTCTAAATGTTGAATATGACTTTTGGCATTGGTTGCACCCGAATATTTTTCCAGGATGGGCAATCTGAAACCTGGTGGAGGTCGACGGTCAATCAATTCCTTGGACAAAGGTCGAAGAGCGAAGTCGCTTCTTTCGCCCTTTCCAACATCATCTTTCTTGTCAGCCTCCCACTGCTCAAACTTCTTCCACTGTAGCCATTCCCTGGCATTCGGTGGGCCATCTCTAGCATGGGAGATGTCATTTGTATCTTTGCCTTTCCTCCCGGTGAGGTTCTCCCCTCGAGTTGGCCCTGTGCCTGTCACTTCTAGGGGGAGTCATCTGTCTGCTCCTTCTATCCCTATGAGAGGGCAACCTCACTGAATTAACTGGCGACCTGCGCCTTTCATCTCGAACTGGCGACCTGCGCCCATTCCCGTTTCTGTGAGACCGCGACCTCGGTGTCCTGGCAGGCGATCCACGCAAGCTTCGGCTAACCTTCAAATGTCGCCTCAGATCTGACTGGGCTTCCTGTTCTCTATTCCTGTTGAGGCTGGCCCTCAGATCGTGACTTGGGATGTGGATAGCGGATCGAACACGCTGAACTATCCTCTGCTGACATTCTTTCCCTGAGCTTCATTATGCCTAGCGCATCTCACGGGCTGCCTGTTAGAAACCTGGGAGGGGGCTGCCCTTTCTGACCTTCTATCGGCCTGCTCTGTCTCCTCCTCCATTGCTATTAGCTCCGCCAGAATTTGAGCTCGCTCCAATGGCATCTCCTTTTTAGTAAGGGGATTGGTTGAGGGACCTAATTTGTCACCTGCAGCCATTTGCCCCAATTGACGCTTTGGAGGAGGTTGTGCCTCCTGCTCGACCATAGGTCGCTTTTCCCTTATTCCAACTGGCAAACCTCTGCCATCAGCTACACTGTTCGATCTCATCGCTCTTGCGTTCGGTCTAGGCGGAGGAGGGGAAGACATGTTAGCATTGCGGTTCCCAGTATTAGCATTGGCATTAGTACTAGTATTCCCCTCATTAGGTTCGTCTGAGGCATCAGAAACATGTCCGTCTGCAGTCACCATGGTTGTGGGTTGAAAAAGCTTTCGAGGTCAAGAATGCACGATTCCCGGCAATGGAACCAAACTGATGCTGCAAGAATCGTGCTGATCAATCTCCGTCCACGTGGCAAGACCAATCTCCTGGCTTCTTGACCTGAAACACGGAACCCACGACTAGCCGGAATGGTCTCCGGCAAAGACCCTCGGGCGTGAGAGTAAGTATGTGTAGGAGAGCTAAATATTATAAAGAACAAGGTGTATTCAATATAACAAAGAGCAATTACCTTGGAACGGTTGGTGTTGCCTTGTATTTATAGTTCTTGATGAGAGATATAATTGTGGTAGGATTGTATTAAATCCCTATAATCTCGGATCAGATATGTGTAAGAGATCTTGTCCACGAATAACTCCATATTTGTAGGGAGTCTGTTATGGAAAGACTTGTGTTCACGCACGGACACTGTAGGTCGTCACTTATCGTAACAGGTCGAGTCGCCTTTTGAGTTTAGGTCGACCTGACTGATAGCTGAGAACGGGTCATACCCGTATGGAGAACTGGATCGTTAGGTCGGACCAAGCTAGGTCGGAACCTCGTAGGTCGGACAATGAGCTAGGTCGACTTGATCGTGTTGATGGACCTTGGGCCTTGTAATAATGGGGCCTAGCCCACAGAGAATGTGGTGGCAATTATAGATAAATGGTTGGGCTTTACTTGCTGGGCCTAACTCGTCACTTTTATTCTGTTCAATCACAATTTGGGATAAACATTTAATTGTAATTAATCATAATTTATGTAATAGATTTTATTCCACAAGAATTTTTATTATATTATGTGTGATTAATTAGGATAAAATATTAAACTATATTTTCTAATTTACCCACAGGGATTAGAAAAAGGAACATAGTTTTGATGGTTTTATCATAAAGTTAAATGAATCTAATTGAATTAGAACTTTAGCCCATAGGCAAGTTTTATGTCACTAGGTTCATGTTTCGCATGTTTTTACATTGGTAGATCATGCTATATTTTACTAGCCTCAATATTAGTAATATGAGCATTTACAATTAATTTGCAGCAATTCAATCTGTTGATTACCCTAATATGAGATGTGATGTTCCCGAGCTTAAAGGGGATAAATACAAAGTGTGGAAGGAAAGAGTTCTCCTTCATTTAGGATGGTTGGACCTTGACTATGCTATAAGGAAGAATGAACCCCCTCCAATTACTGAAACTAGCCTTCCAGATGCTGTTGATCTTTATGAAAAATGGGATCGATCTAACCGTCTCTGTGTGAGTTTCATAAAGACTAAGATCTCAGCTGGCATAAGGGGTTCAGTCGAGCATATCAAGAAGGTTCAGGAATTACTAAAGGTTGTTGATGATCAGTTTGCCACTTCAGATAAGGCAATGGCAAGTACCCTGATCATGGAGTTTACATCCCTAAGGCTCAATAGCATTAAGGGTGTGCGTGATCATATCATGCACATGAGGGATATAGCGGCTCAGCTAAAAGCATTAGAGGTTGAGATGTCGAAAGTCTTATTGGTTCATTATATCCTTTCCACCTTAACTCACCAGTATGGCCCATTCAAGATATCCTATAACACACATAAGGATAAATGGACAATCAATGAATTGATGACCATGTGTGTTCAGGAAGAGGGCAGGCTGCATATGGAGGTTAAGGAAAAGGAGAGTGTGAATTTCACTACAGTTGGAAAGAACAAGAAGAATGGTCAAGCCAAGGACAAGGGAAAAGGAAAAATCCCTCCTCCCAACAAGGACATTAAGAAGGATCCCGTGTGCTTCTTTTGCAAAAGGAAGGGGCACATTAAGAAGGAGTGTCCTAAGTTCAAGAATTGGCTTGATAAGAAAGGTACTCAACTTTCTTTTGATTGTTATGAATCCAATATGACTATTGTAAATCATAATACATGGTGGATTGATTCAGGCTCTACAATTCACATTACCGCTTCATTGCAGGGATTAAGAAACCTGCGGAAACCAGTGGGAAATGAACGCAGCGTCTATTCAGGAAATCAGATGCCTTCATGTGTAGAGGCCGTTGGAACGTGCAATTTAGTTTTAAGTAGTGGTTTTCATTTAAGTTTGAAAAAGACTTTTTACATTTCCAGTTTTTCTAGGAATTTAATTTTTGTTTCTAGACTTGTATCAGATGGTTATTCCATTAACTTTTCAGAAAGTGGTTTTGATTTAATTTTCAAATCTAATGTTATTGGAAATGGTATTTTGTCTAATGGTCTTTTTAACTTAAATTTGAAAAATGATGATGACCACTCATCTATGCACGTTCATATTGGTACCAAAAGATGTGTTATGAATGACGATTCTTCTATGTTGTGCCACCGGAGATTGAGACATATCTCCATTAATAGAATTAAAAAAGTTGGTAAACGATGGAGTACTTAGTACTTTAGACTTTACAGACTTTGAGATGTGTATAGCCTGCATTAAGGGTAAGTTGCTTGACATGTCAAATAAGCCAAAAAAGGGTGTCAGAAGAAGCTCAGATTTATTGGAAATCATACATACAGATATTTGTAGTCAAGACATGGATGCATACTGTGACAAGTACTTTGTCTCATTCATAGATGATTACTCACGATATATGTATCTCTACCTGCTTAACAATAAGAATGAAGTACTTGATGCTTTTAAGGTGTTTAAAGCAGAAGTAGAGAAACAATGCGGCAAGCAAATTAAGATCGCAATATCAGATAGAGGTGGAGAGTACTATGGTAGATATACTAAAAATGGACAAGCACTTGGTCCATTTGCGAGATTTCTTCGAGAGAATGGTATAGTTCCAGAATATACCATGCCAGGTACTCCACAACAAAATGGAGTAGCTGAAAGAAGAAATCGAACATTATTGGACATGGTGCGAAGCATGATTGAAAGCTCCAAACTTCCTCGATCCTTGTGGAGCGAAGCACTTAAGACGGCTACGAACATATTAAACCGAGTTCCGACCAAGGCTGTTCCAAAAACGCCTTTTGAGATATTCAAAGGTTGGAAACCAAGTTTGCAACATGTACGTGTTTGAGGATGTCCGTCCGAAGTGAGAATCTATAATCCACAAGAAAAGGAGTTGGACCCAAGGACCATAAGTGGATATTTTGTTGGATATGCCGAAAGGTCTAAGGGATATAGATTTTATTGTCCATATCACAACACTAGGTTTGTGGAATCAAGAAATGCAAAATTTCTTGAGAATGACTTGATCAGTGGGAGCGATCGATCCTTGGACATTGATCAAAGGAAATATCATTCTGATGCTCAGTGTACCACTTCAAGTTATGAACCGGTCATTATTGTTAACAACACTCCTCAAGAACAAACACGTGTTGAAGAACCAGTTCAAGAAGCACCACAAGCTGATCCTAATCCAATAGTAGATGAAGTTCAACAAATACATGAAAATATTGAACCTGCTGAACAACATGATCCTGCTCCTCAGGATAATGTTGATCCAGCTTTAAGAAGATCTATGAGGGCAAGGAGGTCAGCAATTCCTAGTGACTATGTCATGTATCTACAAGAGTGTGACTACAATATTGGAGCCGAAAATGATCCTGAAACGTTTTCACAAGCTATAAGTTCTAACGATTCAAGCTTATGGTACAATGCCATGAAAGATGAGATGGATTCTATGGCAATTAACAAAGTCTGGGATCTCGTTGAGTTGCCAAATGGTGTAAAAGCCATTGGATGTAAATGGGTCTTCAAAACAAAGAAAGACTCACAAGGCAACATCGAGAGACATAAGGCAAGACTTGTTGCCAAAAGATTCTCACAAAGAGAAGGAATCGATTACACGGAAACCTTTTCCCCTGTATCTAAGAAAGATTCCCTTCGAGTAATTATGGCATTGGTAGCCCATTTTGATTTAGAGCTACATCAAATGGACGTGAAGAAGGCTTTCCTTAATGGTGATCTAGAGGAAGAAGTTTATATGAAACAACCTGAAGGATTCTCCTCTAGTAGTAGTAAGCATTTGGTATGTAAGCTTAATAAATCTATATATGGACTGAAACAAGCTTCCCGCCAATGGTATAGAAAATTCCATAACATCATCACTTCATTTGGATTTGAAGAGAACGTTATAGATCAATGCATATACCTCAAGGTTAGTGGGAGCAAGATTTGTTTCCTTGTGTTATATGTGGATGATATTTTGCTTGCAACCAATGATAAAGGATTGCTATACGATGTGAAACAATTTCTCTCAAAAAAACTTTGATATGAAGGATATGGGAGAGGCATCTTATATCATTGGCATCAAGATCCATAGAGACAGATCTCGAGGCATATTGGGTTTGTCTCAAGAGACCTATATCAACAAAGTTTTAGAGAGATTTCGGATGAAGGATTGTTCACCTAGTGTAGCACCCATTGTGAAGGGTGACAAGTTTAGCCTGGACCAGTGCCCCAAGAATGAGCTCGAAAGGGAACAAATGAAAGACATTCCATATGCTTCAGCTGTTGGAAGCCTTATGTATGCTCAGGTCTGCACCAGACCTGACATTGCATTTGTTGTTGGGATGCTTGGGAGATATCAGAGTAACCCAGGAATTGACCACTGGAGAGCTGCAAAGAAGGTCATGAGATACCTTCAAGGAACGAAGGATTACATTCTCATGTATAGATAGACCGATAATTTGGAGGTGACTGGCTACTCCGATTCAGATTTCGCTAGCTGTGTTGACTCTCGCAAATCAACATCCGCATATGTTTCCATGTTAGCCAGTGGAGCTATATCTTGGAGAAGCGTGAAGCAGTCCTTGACTGCTACTTCCACCATGGAGGCCGAGTTCGTGTCATGTTTTAAGGCTACCTCACACGGTGTGTGGTTGAAGAGTTTCATGTTCGGGCTTAGAATCATTGATTCAGTTCTAGGCCATTGAAATTGTATTGTGACAACTCAGCTGCTATTTTTATGGCTAAGAACAACAAAAGCGGTAGTCGAAGTAAGCATATTGATATTAAGTACTTAGCCATTAGAGAACGTGTTAAGTAAAACAAAGTGGTCATTGAGCACGTTAGCACTGAGTTGATGAATGCTGATCCTTTGCTAAAGGCATGCCACCAAAGGGGTTTAAGGATCATGTAGTTAGAATGGGACTTGGTTCCATTATGTGAATCTTCATTGTACGTACGTTTGTAATTGATGAAATTCTTATTCAGTTGATATTTTCTCATTCAGTTTGTGCACATACATATTTATTAATATTGAGAAATTATCATTAAGTTTGGACCTTGAATGAACATAAGGTTTATTCATTAAAGTTTTATGGGCTAGTATTTGAGAGACTAAGTGTATTGTAATACATAGAAGATAATACTCATCTTTAGAGGACCTATCGCTATGATTCATGCATTTTGTTTCTCGTCAAGATGAATGGTGGAGTTTGTGGACCAAGTGGGAGAATGTTAGTTTTTCTCCATATTTGTGGTCCACTACTTGGGTTGAATAACTGTCGGCAACCGTCTTCAACTGCCCACCTCTCTCATCCACTACGTGGATAACTTCTCAAAACTGCTCATGGTACTCTTTGATGGAACAGAGCATATAAATACATTTTTCATCCGGAGGTCCCTAATCCCACTCATAAAATCCATTCAGAAAACACACCATCAGTTGAGAAGGAGAGTAAGGGATTAGAAGTTCCCCCTTCGGTGCAATTTCGGAGCAACTCCGACATCATTCCGATTCCGATTCGCGATTTCGTGATAGGTGGAGGTATGTCGATCTATTCTTCCGCTGCAGATCATGATATGTGTTCTTTAGGATTTCGAGCATGCTAGTGTGATTAATTCTTACATATTCTCCTGGAAAAGACGAACAGTAGCGAGCTCATCCATCTACAACTTCCAAGGAGTGGTGACCACAAAAGCGGCGGCGGAGTCCACATTGGCAATGAAGATAGAGATGGACAAGGCAACGGAAGCGCAGACTACGAATATTGAGTCTAATACTTTATTGAAGTTCAAACTTCCATCGTTGCTCCGACATGTCGTTCAAAGAGCGGCTGGAGCGATTAGAGAGAGAAGAGGAATTCGATTAGAGAGAGAAACGGAATTGCGATTAGAGAGAGAAAGAGCAGGGCAGTTTTGGTATTATGAAATTTTTTAAAAGGAGCCAGGGGTTTATTGATAAAATGTATTTCAACCTATGGATTCTAAGATAGAATTTGAAATGTGATGTTTTTTTTTATAAATTCCATCTTCTAATAGGGGCTTATTGGTAAAAATTTCTTTACTTTTATACTCACAACACCAATCAACTTAATATTCTTCCCACTTATTCTTTCTCCTATTTTATTTTTCATACTCACAAACATTTCCTCCTATTAATTCTTTCTTCTACTTTTCCTTAATTCTTGTGTTCAATTTTTTGATCTTCATTCACGTACGTAGGTGGGATTAGAGCTGTCAATTCGGGAATACGGGACGGGACGGAACGAAATTATGTTGTCCCACGACGGGAACGGGACGAGACGGGACCGAAACGGGACGGGACTAAAATACTCCGTCCCATTTGCGGGACGCGGGATCCCGCGGGACAATACGGGACCCGTTGACTAGGAGGGATAAGCGTTGACTAGGCGCCAAGGCCACGACGAAGGCTAAGGCCAAGGCCAAGGCCACTACCTATTTATGCTTGAAACCCTAGCTTCAGTCTCCTCATATATAAGGCCAAGGCACAATTCGGGTATTCACCACTGTGTTGGCCAGTGATAGTAAAATTCCTCCTTGTAGCATAGCACATTTCATCGGTCTTCCAAATCAAGTTAAAAGGAACATTTTCCGTTGATTTCACATGATAGGTAAGACCAGATTTCTGAAAAAACTAATTATTGGCCACCAAAAACCCATGCTTGTTATATAACTGGAACTAGTACTGATTGTTGACAAAGAAATATTAACAACCTTGAAGAGAGGGACATTGGTAATACAACAATTGATGCCGTAGCACATCCCATCTCTTTCCAAAATTGTATTATTAGAACTAGAGTTGTCAATTCGGGAATACGGGACGGGACGAAATTATGTTGTCCCACGACGGAAACGGGACGAGAAGGGACGGGATCGAAACGGGACGGGACTAAAATATTTCGTCCCATCTCGTCCCAAATCTATTGCGGGACGGGACGTCCCGACGAAACCGTCCCAACTTGACGGCTCTAGGTGGGATGGAGGGAGGGAGTACTCAATACTCATTAGTCATTATACTCATGCGCAGGGGAGGGGACTGAGACGTGTAATTGGACCCAAAAGAGTTAGGGCCTTAGGGGTTTCTTTCAATGACGCTGATGTTGAAACTGGGCCTGCTATTGGACCAGTTTTTACCTATTAGGAGGAACTGGTAATTTAATATATTCATTTTAATTCAGTTCGTCCCAATGAGTTGACACAGTAATTTAATAATTCAATTTCATTTATAAATAAAAGAAATAATATTATAAAATGCTAATTATTCATGTTAAAATTTATAAACTTTTAAGCTGACATTTATAAAAATTCAAAGAGCCAAAATGTGTGTTAAAAAGCGCCGATGATAATATTAAAGTGTGCTAGTGGTAATGTTAAATATTTTCGGTGTGTGATAAAGAGTGTCATTACACGCACGTTAAAAAGTGTCAGTTATAATGTTAAAAAACGATGAAGGTAGTGTTAAATAGTGTTAATGATGATAGTGTTACTAAGGCTCCGTTTGTTTCGCGGAAAACATTTTCGGAAAATGTTTTCATGTAAAATGATTTCATGTAAAAAGGTTTCCTTGTAAAATGTTTTCATATGTTTTCTTGTAAAAAGATTTCCATGTAAAATGTTTTCTTGTAAAATATCATGGTCTTGTTTTCAGTTGTTTGACAAATTTGTGAAAATGTTTTAGGAAAATGTCACTTTTTTTTATTAATTTAAATCAACTTTGGAAACCGCCCCACCCACCCCTGCCTACCCCACCCCCCTACCCACCCCCCCTCAAATTTTTTTTTTAATTTTTAATAAAAATTAAAAAAAATTATTTTTTTGGGGGGGGTGGTAGGGTGTAAAATAAAAAAAAATTGGGGGGTGGGTGGTGGGCGGTTTCAAAAAAAAAAAAATTTTTTTTTGGGGGGGGTGGGGTAGGCGGGGGTGGGTGGGGCGGTTTCCAAAAAATTTTTTTTTTGGGTGGGGGTGGGGTAGGCGGGGGTGGGTGGGCGGTTTCCAAAAAAAAATTTTTTTTTGGGGTGGGGTGGGGGTGGGGGGGGGTGGGTGGGGCGGTTTCAAAAAAATAAAAAAAAATTTTTTTTTTTTTGGGGTAGGCGGGGGTGGGTGGGGCGGTTTCCAAAAAAATTAAAAAAATTTTTTTTTTTTTGGGGGGAGGGTGGGGGTGGGGTGGGGTAGGCGGGGGTGGGTGGGCGGTTTCCAAAAAAAAAAAAAAAATTTTTTTGGGGGGTGGGTGGGTAGGCGGGGTGGGTGGGGCGGTTGCCAAAAAAAAATAAAAAAAATAAATTTTTTTTTTGGGGGGGGGGGGGGGGTGGGGGAGGGAGGGGGGGGGGGGGGCGGTTTCCAAAAAAAAAAAATTTTTTTTTTTGGGGTAGGCGGGGTGGGTGGGGCGG
The DNA here is from genome assembly GCA_022495995.1 of Adenophora triphylla var. japonica. Lineage (NCBI taxonomy): Eukaryota > Viridiplantae > Streptophyta > Magnoliopsida > Asterales > Campanulaceae > Adenophora > Adenophora triphylla. Next base: position 93,464 of record JAFEMH010003181.1, on the reverse strand, counting down.
TTTCCAAAAAAAAAAAAAAAAAAAAATTTGGGGGAGGGGGGTGGGGTAGGCGGGGTGGGTGGGGCGGTTTCCAAAAAAAAAAATAAAAAAAAATTTTTTTTTTTTTGGGGGAGGTGGGTAGAGGGGTGGGGTAGGCGGGGGGGGTGGGTGGGGCGGTTTCAAATAAAAAAAAAAAAAAAAAAATTTTTTGGGGGGGAGGGTGGGGGTGGGTGGGGTGGGGTAGGCGGGGTGGGTGGGGCGGTTTCCAAAAAAAAAAATAAAAAAATTTTTTTTGGGTGGGTAGGGGTGGGGTAGGCGGGGGTGGGTGGGGGCGGTTTCCAAAAAAAATAAAAAAAAAAATTTTTTTTTTTGGGAGGGTGGGGTAGGCGGGGTGGGTGGGGCGGTTTCCAAAAAAAAAAAAAAAAATTTTTTTTTTTTGGGGGAGGGTGGGGGGTGGGGTAGAGCGGGGCGGGTGGGGCGGTTTCCAAAAAAAAAAAAAAAAAAAAAAAATTGAGGGGGAGGGTGGGGGTGGGGTAGAAGGGGTGGGTGGGGCGGTTTCCAAAAAAAAAAAAATTTTTTTTTAGAGTTGTTTCATTAAAAAATGTTGTTGTAATATGAGTTGTACATTAAGGCCAAGAACAAGAGTTGTAAAATGATTTACGAATTTGAAATTGGTAAATCATTTTACAAAGAAAATCTCCTTTTTTTACATCCTTGTAAAATGTTTTACATTTGACTTTCTTTTACAAGTGGTTACCAAACACTCGAAAGTAGGTAAAACATTTTTCAGAAAACGTTTTACTTGAAACAAACACTGAAAACAAGGAAAAACATTTTCCGAAAATGTTTTACATAAACAAACGGAGCCTAAGTGTCATTGTATTATCAATACGTGTCGATTATCCACAAAAGATTAACACTGTGTTTTAAAATAAGTTTTGATTACTAACAAAAAATTAACAGTAATTAGTTTTAACTGCCTTTAAAAAAGAAAGCTTTCTGAATTTGGGCCACACATTTAAATTATAATTTTAAAAATGTCTTAGAGTAATAACTTAAACCAATTATACATGAAATAACATGTATCCTAATGAAAAATATTAACAGTAATTAGTTTTTGTATTTTATAATGACAATTAAATTTTCATAAATATATTAATAAAAATTTAATCAAATTGATCATCAAATTTAAAGCGATACTATTATTTACACTAGTAATAAAATTTCTTGATATAAAATTGCTTTATTTATGTGAAAATAAAATGAAAGAGGTGACAAATATTTCAAAACACTTTTCTATTTTTTTTATAAAATATATAAATTTGAGGATCTAATTATTACAATTAAAAGCAAAAATATTTAAAATTTGGAATTGTAGTGACTTGTACATTAGACCAAGTGCAATGGGGGTATTGATTTTTGTTAAATAGTTGAAACCATTATTGTAAGGGGTATTGAAAAATTTTTAAGTAGTTGAAAAATTGTGAGTCTGTTGAATTTTTTCAATAGGTGTTGAAAAAATTTTGGTCCCCGTTTTTGCCATGTGTCGCGATCGATTGGGCGGTTTTGGCGCGTGAATTACACTCGCCGACGGAGGCGCGTCTGCGCGATGGTTTTTTTTCTTTTTTCTTGTCTCGCCACTTGGCAAATCTGATTAGTTCGATTTTTTTCCAAATTTCATCCGAATTTTTAAAAGGCAATTTTCTTATATAAAAAAAAAAATTTACACCAAAATTCATAATTTTTTCTCTATAAATAGAGTCTTGTTTCATTTGATTTGGACACGAGAAAAAAAACACTCTTATTTTAATATAAATTTCTCAATTATATTGAAAAATAAAGAATATAAAATAAAATAAGTATGAAGTATTTTTAATTATAAATGATAATAATAATTATTATTATTTAACCGTATTTAATTTTATTTGAAGTCCGTCAATTTCGACCACTCGTCTTTTAAAGATTATTTTAAGTCTTTTAATGTGTGATTTAATAGTTTTACCGTATTGTAAGTCGAGTCTATTGTGTCGTATGCTTATTGTAACTTTTTTTGTTTTAATAATAATTAACGTTAACGTTATTTTTCGTATTTATTTAAATTGCAATTAAAAAATTAATTAAGTATGAAGTATTTTTTAATTATGAATGATAATAATAATAATTATTATTTTACTAATCATAAGTTAATAAAAGTTAATATAAAAATAAAATAAAAGCCAGATGCAGATAAAATGCATTTGTAAATTGAAAATGTGTCAAAAATATGAACGCTAAAACCATCAGAAGTGCTTAAAAATTGGTCAGAGTATGGAATAATTATAAGGAGAAGAGAGAAATTAGGTCAAAAAAAAAAAAAAAAAAAAGTCTCGACGTATCGTATTTTAAAAAATGTTAAAAATGAATGAAAGTTAAAACTATCTGTGTGTTGATATACATAGTGGGGTAGGCCAATAATATTAAATAGTCAAAATCGAAATTGGTATAGAATCCATAAAGATGACTCCTACATAAATCCCTTTAGCGGTGTCACAGTTTTACCTCTGCCAAAGAGCATTGAATAATGAATATTGATGACTACCCTTCCACATGCGCAATCTTTTCTCATCACACAAATTAAATCTTCTAAAGGTATAGGTGGGGAATGTGGACAGAGAAAGTATATACTCCCTCCGTCTCCATTGAAAGCCTTTATATTTTATAAAACGCTAGCTTTCGTTAAGTTCTTCATCTTTTCAAAATGACAAAGAATCTTTACTATTCCACCCACTAATTCTCTCTCTCTTACTTTACTTTTATACTCACAACACCAATCATCTTTATTATTTTCTCCACTCATTCTCTCTCTCTATTTTACTTTATACTCACAATACTCTCTCCACTAACTTTTTTCTTAATTTGCGCGCCAGCTTAAAAGTGCTGAAGCCTTTTAAAACTAACGAAGCGAAGATAGTTGAACTGTTTTTACGATCGTACTTATTTAATATAATACTAGGGTAGGTGGTAAGTGGCTTCGCTGTTTTATATGGCAATTAAATCGAATCGAAATAAATTACGCGATTTGATTTCGATTTTTTAATTATAAAATTCGGCTCGACATTTGATATTAAATTTTGGTAAATCACATGCCTTATCAAGGTCCGACTGCCGCGTAAACCGTCAAACCGAACCGAACTCAAACCAAAACGTGTACTATTGAAATCGAACCACTGTAAATCAAAGCACATTACATAAACTAATGCTAACCCTAGCTTTGTATCTTATTTAATATTTTCGTATATTTATTAAAATTTACTATTAGATCAATAAAAAAATCTACATTCCATAGACTAATCCTAACCCTTATTTAATATTAATTTCATCATTTGTTATCGTTATTGCGACACATAAATAACTAAGTTCCCTTCCACACGATCGAATATTGTAAAGTGTTTTTCTTACTTCGACCTCTTTCTTTCTCTAGTCTCTCTCTTCCTCTAACTTTCCTATTAACGCCCGCATTTTTCGCTTTTCCTCCGAGATTACAGAAAATTTAAACAATACTCCATAAAAATAAATTTCGGTCTGAATCGTGGTCCAAATCATGGATTGATCCACGATTTAAAACGCGATTTGAACTACATTATTGAACCGTGATTTAAACCAAACCTCGCTTTGATTTTTTTCATAAATTTCACCCATACGAGCCGTTGATGTAAAAAAAAAACCTTTAATTCAAAGGACTGCCATACAGTGCTACATCCAAAAATCCAGATTCGCGTAGGTGGCTAGCTTAACTAGAAAGTAAGTGCCCTCCTTTTCAAAATTAGAAGCCCACACATCCACCCTACCTATATCACTTGAACTCTTCTCCCTCCCTATATAAAGAACTCTCCATCAATGGATCTTTTCACAAAACCAACTAACTAGCATCTAGCTCCTTTTGTTCATAAGAGAGAGAGAGAGAGAGAGAGAGAGAGAGAGGAGAGAGAGAGATGGATCAAATTGAAAACAAAAGTTTACCAAACTTGACAGAAACTATAACATCATCCAATTTCTTGAAAAGGGCTACCAAATTTCTAATATCAATTTCTTTGTGTTCTTTCTTATTCTCCTCCTACTCATCATGGTATTCTTCCTTTTTCCATTCCCTATCCACATTTCCCTTTTCCATTGACAAAAACTATGTATTCCTGATTTTCAATGGAATACTAGTGTTCATTGCAAAGACATCAGGCTCTTTACATTTTAATTCAAACGATAATCGTTCGGTAAAGAACGTTGAAAATGGTACATGCTATAATCTTATGGAAGAAGGAGAAGGGATGATCAGGTTAAGTGATCATGATCAGTACTTGAAGGAGGAGGAGCAAAATCATGAAGAACAACAAGGAAAATCTGGCAAACTATTTGATGATGATCAACAAGGAGATGAAGAACAAGAAGGAAAATCTGGCAAACTATTTGATGATGATCATCAAAAAGATGAAGAACAACATGAAAGAAGTTTCATGGACGAATCTCGAGAGAATGAAATAGAATCGCAGGTTGGCGATGATCGTTTATACGATGATGATGATGATGATGAAGAAGATGGAAGATTGGAAGAAAAAGAAATTAATAATATTGGGGTATTGAGTACAGAAGAGTTGAACAAGAAATTTGATGAGTTTATTAGAAAAATGAAGGAAGAAATAAGGATTGAAGCTCAAAGAACCCTAATCATGGTTTAAATTTGTATTCATTTAAATTTAAATTATGTATTCTAGTAAATTATGGTTTATCAATCCCATAACTGTGATATTTGTAAGCTCAATTATGACCCCGTTTAATTAATTTGTTTCTTCTTAAATTTGCTTCGTCGTGAATTTGTCTATTAATACCGTTATTATTGGCTCAGGATAGAAGCAGATGTCCAACGGTGATGGATTGTGTGTGCTTTATTATGCAGCACGTCGAAGCCGTCCAACAGGAAGTTGGGGCTTTCTCAGCCCAACCCAAGACCTTCCTGGCCATGAGAAAAATAATCATGGATTTCGTAGGACGATTGCCCGGGGGGAATACCTTTTTTTTTTTTTTTTTTTGTCGTAGTTGACCTTTCGGATTCAGTAAGATGGCAATTTTGTACCAGGTCAATGCGCCGGCCGAATTCTGCTTTCAAAATCTTTGAGTCTAATGGTGTCTTTATAAAAAAGATGCTACAATCTTCAATCATAGTTCATCGAGCGCTTTCTCTCATCTGCCTTCTATGTATGCCTATGTGGTCGTTAACGAGAGCAATCGAAAAAGCAGACCCAGACCCAGTCTCTCTTTGAATCCTGAATATGCCAATAATTGTACTAATCCACATATGACACATGTCTCTCTCCCGATTCTAGTTGAACTAATGAGAATTCTCCTAATTCTTTTTTGAGAAATGCGAAATGAAAAAAGGAAAGAAAAAAGAACCCGTTAGGAATTAGACGTATCACTGACTTGTTTCTAATAGACTATGCAATATGACAAAAGATGCTACAAGTATCAATCTTGTAATAATTTAAATCTAAAATTAATAAAAAATAAATAAATACACCATATCCATTGCTTAATCAATAAAGTACTTCTAAGTTTGACACATGGAAAGTATCACACAGTAACTTGCTAACCAGAGATAAAAAGTGGAATCTCCATCGTTAATATTTCGTGATTCTTTTGGTTTTTACAATATCAATTATTCCGTACCATCTTAAAATTGCCTTATTGAACCAAAATAAATGTTTAATTTACTCTAAATAAATGTCTATTTTATGGGCAAGTTACAAAAGGCATAATTCAAAAAAGGAATGTTTTTTAATACTCCTTCCGTCCCTAAAAATTCTGTCATTGTGATATTTTGCAGAATTATTAAGAAAGAAATTTCACCTTTTATACCTTTGTAGATTTGCACTAACATTCATGCCTAAGTTTAGAAATGGGACATACTTTTTGGGACAAGTTAAAATGGCAAATGAGACAATCTTTCAGGGACGGATGTAGTACTTACTTATTTATAAGATCCACTTGTAATATTCACTTCATTTATTCATTTACTATTCATTACCTCACTTTTTCTCTCCTACTTCACTTTTTATACTCACAACACTTATTCCATTATTATTTCCTTTTTTTGTGCAAATTTTATTTTGTGTCTTTTGTAATGGGACAGAGGTAAGAGTATTTGTAAATATTATTTCAAGAAAATGAATACTCCATTCGTCCCATTATATAAGACACAAAAACCCCATTTTGATATCCCATTTTAAAAGACACAAGCCCAATAAGAATGTTTTAAAATACTTGTTTATTAATAATCCGCACTTGTAATATTCACATCATCTATTCATTTAATATTCTTTACCCCACTTTTTTTCTTTTAATTTATTTTTCATATTTACAACACTTACTATACTTTATATTTTTCTTAAAATTTGTACGAAATTTATTTTATGCATTTTATAATGGGACTAAGTATTGGTTAAAACGGATATATTACACAAAATAATGATAAAGTAAACATAAAAGTGTGTGTGTGGTGAGAGAGCGTTGAAGAATATAGAATCTAAACAAAGCTTCTTCTTTTGTGTTGGGAATCATGAGCAGAGCTTTCGAGAAATCGCTTTTCCATAAATTATAAAAGTTTCAATTTTTTTCAACTCGCAAATATTTGACGAATATAAGATCGCCTTTAAAAACAAGTGACTTTTTATAACTTATGAGTAAACTAATTTCCCCAAAATATTGTGTCGGGAATCATAGCTTAAAAGTAGAGACGCTCACGCAATTTTATTTTTTATTATTATTTTACGATATCTCAAGTCAGAAGGCAAAAATTGAATCGCACCTCACAAGGTGGCGAGGCTTGATTTTCGGAGATATCTTACTTTGTTTAATGTGACACCGAAGACGTAACTCATATGAAAAGCGACATCGAATATCAATTGAAACAGAATTCTTTGGCACCAACAAATTCATGTTCTCGCTTTAGAGAATGTATTCGATTTAGATTTTCAACTGAGATGTTTCTTCCCCCTCTCTCTCTCAAAAATAAAAAAACTAAGACGTTTCTTCTCATCTCTAACATCCCCTCCACTGATAATTTTACATGACTATTCAAACATTTTAACAATATATTTTTATTACTGATATTAATTTTAATGAAATTTAATTATTACTCTATATTAATTTCCATCTTCTTCTCGGTTGACTCTCATCTTTCCTTTCTCCCTTCTTCCTTAATGACAATTTGAAAATTTAATAATTTTAATCTATCAATTTAATTTCTAGAAACCATTATGTTTATACTTTCATCTTCCCAAATTTTTTTTTTTTGCACGAAATAATAAAGTCTAATATATGCACAAATATATGAAATCAAATTATTAAAAAGTTTGAATTGTTAAATGAAATTATATTATGGCAAAGGAGGTACTATATTTTCCAAAATATTATTCTTTCCGTTCCAAAATTAATGTTAAAAAATATTTAAATTTATGCTTGATCAAAAATATTTTTTTTTAAACATTCATTTATTTTTACTTGATAAATCGCTAATTCAATTGTTTAACTCCAAACTAATTAAAAGGCTTTTTTTTTTTTATGGAAAAACAAGAATATATTCTTGGGTAGCCATCAGGAGCAGTTTCATGCACTCACGGGTAGAATTATTACAACTTTTTTTTTTGTTTTCCTTGAATGCTAAGGCATTGGATAAGTTAAAGGGAATTTTACATGTAAGATTCTTTTGGTACAATTATTTTGTCACAAGTTTCTCATTAATTTAAATGTCTTATAAATTCTTATAAAGTATTACTCCCTCCGTCCCACCAACATTGATATCAAATTTCTCGAATTAAGAAAAGTAAGTGGTAGAAAAAGTGAAAGTTAAAATGTTATGAGTATTAAGAATTAAATAGAGAGAGAATGAAGAAATAGTTAGAGAGAATCGCCATGAATGTAAAAGTCAAATAGAGAGAGAATGAGTAAATAGTGAAGATTCCTTTCGCTATTTCGACAAGTTTTTGATGAAGGACCAAAAAGGAAATAAGATCAATTCTTATGACGGAGGAGTATATTATACCGCATTTTAAAAATTATGATACAACAAAGATTAATATCGCCTCCCGTCACCACTACCGTTGCCCATTGCCGTCGCTGCCGAAACCCACTCGTTGAAAATCTCCTGGAATTCGACATCGGGTCACCGGTCGCCCCGCCACCGACGCTACCTCCGTTATCATCAATATTATATTATATCAGTTTACATTATTATTCATTATCTTGTATGCAATATTATTACAAAGTAATACAACATGATAATACAATATGGAAAAAACTTATAAGGCTTTATTTCCCTTATATATTCCAGCTAGCTTATGCACAAAGTTATATAATATGCCGTGCATCGCACGGGTAATACGCTAGTTGGTGTAGTCAAACCCTCCATTTTTATTTTTATTTGAAAAAATGTTTAGTCTTACTACTTTTAAAATTTGCATTTTACCCCTAACAATAATAAAAATGTCCACATTAGTAATGATTGATATCCATCCAACAAGCATAAAAATTCCACATGCATTTTCGTTAAAATTTGGATGAAAACTTGACGGTGGTCAAACTTCCCCTAATTAAATTTTCATACGAGGGCGTATAAGCGTAAAATGAAGTTGAGGGGTATATTTGCATCTAATCCCTAAAAATTCCTAAATACATGGGTAAAAATATCATATTTTCCCAATTTTTTGTTTGATTTATTACTCCTACCTCACTTTTCATTAATCACCGTGCCCAAAAAGCTAATCGGGTTTGAGGTGGAACGCATGGAGTATATCATATTAAAATATAAAAGTTGTTATTGATACTCTATTATGAATCATTAATAATTTTTGAATTTTCACAAGTATAACTAAACTAATCTAAAATTATCAAGCTCAAAGTTTATTTGTACTAGCATAGAAAAAACGCAACATAGGGAGTATTATAATACGTCGAACAATTTTTTTGGCATAAAATAATATGTATAGAACAGAAATTATATTATATAGTAATATAAAATACATATTACAAAAATAATGATACTTCCTCCGTTCCAAACTAGAAATCTTACTTTTCTTGTTGTAGACTAAAAGTCATACTTTGTTTTATTCTTAAAAAACAAAATTGAAATAATAAATAGTATTCTGAACATTTATATCCTATTTCTTTTTAACAATTTTTTAAAAAAATTACTTACTATCCTACTTTTTATTCACTTAAATCATCAATATTGTTTTACACAATCATATCCTCTATCTGTTAGATAGAGATATTATATATCCCACATTGAAAATTGACAAACCTTGTCTATAATATATAAAGATTCTTGACCACTCCCCTTGACACCAATTTGTTTTAAGGTGAAAACTCGTGCGCTTTAAGCATTTGTATCGAGCAGTCCTTACATCGCGCAGCCCAACGAACCACGATGTTACTCCGCGCCACCCAATTAACGTTGTAAGCCTTTGGCTCCCATATTGGGAATATTGACAAACCTTGCCTATAACATATAAAGTTTCTGAGCCATTTTCCTTAACACCGATTTTAAGGTGGAACCTCAAAATTTAAGACGATCCACTTGCAATTTTTTTAATCATTAGTTGATAAAAGTTCAAACTTTTGGGATAAACTCTTAATTTAGGATGGAGCGAGTATTTTTTATGAAATTTTATTTATGTATTTGGACTATAGAAAGTAGAAACCTCAAATTTCCTTAGACTAATTTATAAACTTTTTTATTTTTTCTATATCAAAATAAATGTTAATTTGTTTTCTTTTTTAAAAGAAAATGGTATTTTATTAATGAATAACTTAATTTATTATAAAAGTGAAATTTAGGGCTCGTCTGGTGCACAGTTTTATAAACGGAGAGTTTTTAAAACGGAGCTTATTTCTGGACGCTATAATTTTGAGCGGCCAAAATGTCCCCAACTTTTTAAAAATCAATCGTCTAAAACTCTTGACTAACACGTTTAATTAAAAAAACCGAGCTTTTTTATCTCCGTTTTAACAAAAACGCCGACAAGACAAGGTGGCCTTAAAAGTGCTAAACATTACATTTGATTAAGCTTGAACCAATAATTTCTCCTGCGAAAATGGACATCTAATATCGTTTAAATTAACTAGAATTTTTTGACATAAATGTTACTGTAGTATATTGTAATTACTTAGTCAACAATTGATTGGGACCAAGAAATTAATAAATATTAGTCCCTCCTTTCTAAAATGCACAACGAAGAAATTAATGATCTTTGAGAAATTATAAAAAATACTCCCTCCGCCCTCTTAAAAGAGTTCTACTTTCCCTTTTAGTTTGTTTCAGACTAAAAGTCTCATTTTATAAATGGCAAATTTTGAACAGTGTTTTAAACATTTATATCCTTATAATGTAAATATATTTACAAAAAAATCATTCATTATGTATTTATAATGTTAACATATTTACAATAATCAATCAAATAGAGGTTTTATCATAAATGTTTTAATTTTTACATTCTCTCTCCTCTAATCTTTTACTCACTTGCAATTCTTTATTAATTTTTCAAAAATTTCTTAAGAAACGTGAAATACTACCCTAGGACCCTTGAAGTGTGACGGAGGAAGTAACAATGATAGTTTTTCAACCCTACATTAATATAAATGTTTAGAATTTTATAAAATTTTGATCAAAATTAAATAAGTTGTGAAATCAATAAAAAATTATTTATTTATTATATACTATTATAAAAAAAAAAAAGTGTAATAAATGAAGAAGTAAGAAAATCTGGTAACTGTAATTAGTTCGAGTTTTAATACGATAATGAAATAAAAATCTTATCGGAAACAGATATCTACTTCAACTAAAACACTTCAACTAAAACTTGAATAATGCGTGAGGTTTATTAACCCTCAGTCACCCCTTTCACCTTGATTCTCAGTTCAACTCTCTCTCTCTCTCTCTCTCTCTCTCTCTCTCCCTATTGATTTTGAAGCTCTGAAATCGTTCGAAGATGGTGAACACTGAACAGATTCGTACTGTCGTTGGCATCGTTGGTATAATTATCCTCTCTCTCTCTCTCTCTCTCTCACACACACACACCTCACAAATTTTGTGATTTGTTCGATGTGTTTTTTACGATGAAATTGTTGTTAATGAGTAATGTGTTTGTTTGAAATATAATAATCAAACATTGATTTTGGTACCCTTGCAAACAGAGGCGGGTCTCATGTGTACTGATGGTGTGCACTCCGCACCACCAAAATATTTTTTATTTTTTTTTACAAAACGATGTCGTTTTTATTTGTAGATTCGCCACTGCTTGCAAATTGGTTTTAGTCTGATTCAATTCAGTTGAGGCTAGTATATAGTAGATGGATTCAGATGAACTAGATTGTGTGTATATTTTTATTTGTATAGTATGTGCTTTATGATTCTGGTTTAAATCTAATATATTCTTGCCTGATCCTTTTGAAAATCCCTTAGCGATAGTTTTGTTGCTTGAATTACGCACTTGACTTGTTATTTGCCTTCGTAAGGAATTATTACCGATTTTTCTGATACAATTTGTTGCATTTTTGACGAGAGATTTCTGATATAATTTGTTGCATACAAAGATACAATGTATTTCTTTCGTCCCGTCCGATGCTTCACCATTTTAGATTTAAGTCAGCAGAATCATCAAAGGTAACATTAATTAATTCCATCACAGTTTTAATTCTAAGGTTGTAGACCTTATAGGCACGACTGTTTGTGGAATATTCAAAAAAAAACAGCTTTGTCACTTTTGGAATCAAATTTAGATAGGTAATCTATCATTTAGAACATAGCATATGCATACAAAAACATGAAAGTATTTAAGAGTAGGTTTTTTATCAAGGAGAATTTCATAGGAGTCATGGTTGATCCAACTCTTAAGTAAACTCTCTGTCCTCTGTGACAAGCAGTATTAAGTGCTTCAGCCCAAAATCGTTTAGAGATGTTTTAACCAAGCATGACATCTAGCGATCTCTTGTAAAGTACGATTTTTCTTTCAAAGAACCCCATTCGTGAGGGGTTTTAGGGGTCGAAAATCATGGGTTATTCGAGTCACAAAATTTTGAGAACAGTGTTCTCATATTCAGCTCTATGATCTGACCTAATTTTAATAACTTTCTTACCATACAAATTTTTAACATTTTTGTACCAAACTTTAAATACTTCAAGTGCTTCAGATTTTTCTTTGAAATATAGCACCCAAGTATATCTATAGAAATCATCTACACAAACAAAAGAATACTTCTCTTTACCTAAGCTCAACCTCAATAGGTCCCATAAGGTCAAGATGGATTAATTCCAAAATTTCAAAAGTGAAACTTTGTCAACCTTTGGATGAGAGGCTTTGTTTCAGCCTTTCGCAAGGACCATACACTTGATTGTTTAAAATCAAGTTTGGGCCAGTGTTTAACAAAGATCAAATCTTACTAATTCTTCCATTTTTCTATAACTAAGATGTCCTAACTTGACGCCATAGTTCAAGTTCATTTGTTTGGAGCAAGGCAGATAAATTATCACCAAATTTGTAACAATTATCTTGAGACCTCTACTCAAGTGAACAAGATTGATTAGTGTTATCAAACACTTTGCATTCATGTTTGTCAAAATTAACATGTAAATTGTCATCACACGCAGTTTATACTAATAAGATTAGCTTAAGCCTTCTACATGATAGACATTTTTAGTTTAGGCATGTTATTCACAATATAAGGTACCTTTACCTACGATTTACCTAGTGTCTCCTCATAATTCACATTTCCACCTTCGACTGGGTGTAACTGCTAGAAATTTCGCATTACACTGTCATGCCTTCGAGCACCCGCTACGAAACATGAGTTGCAATGCCGCTCAGGGAGGTAAACACTACTCTCGCATTCTCATTCTTCTTTCTATCCACACGAATCGAAGCCGTTTCTCGATTTGATTTATGCGATGTGCATCCGTCCACTCATCCGAGGAGCATCTTTTCGTATCATGAATCCTTTTATAAAACGGTCTTATGTGTCCTGGTAACCAATAAAACTTCTTCTTATTAAATATGATATGAACCGATTAATAGACTTAATCCTAAGAGAAGACAAAATACCAAAAAGGAACTCTCAATAAACAAACACTAAGTGCCGTTTTTCTCAAAGACTCTAGATTACTAAAACCGTAGTATTATGAATCCGCCAGACTGTATTTATAGCCTGGAGTTCTCAAGAACGGGTAAGGATGAGCTTGATGGAGAGCTTGATCAATATCATCAATCTCCTTTATCTTCTTATCTTCTTCAAGCCTTTCTTAACCTCACAGAGTCCACATAAATGACCAAAACACATACTAAAGATAATAAAATTTCGGTTAATAGGTTAGTAATATTAAAAATAATATACAAAATATTTACTTAATTTAAATATATAAGAAAGTAACAAACATAAACTAAGTCAACCTTTGACTTGGCTAAGGTGATGTCTTCACACTTTCAATCGCTGTTGTTACTGCTCAAAACCAAACCTCAAGCAAAATATACGTAACCACAATTTAAACTAAAACATGAACAAACCACAATTTTCAACGTGAGATTGAATGCTCCCCTAAATACTAGGTATTAAAAACATAAACAAACCATGTCCAAAATATCCAAATCAACCAAAATAAACCATCACCATAGTTCCTAATAAACAAAGAAGAAATTAAAATTGTTTTAAACACCATAAACCATACGATCAAATAAAAGAACTTCACCGCTTTAAGCTGTCCCAACTCTTTCCTTCCATCTCAAATTTCGAGTCTCGCAACTCCCACCCGAAGTCCCGACTAATTTCTGGAAAACATTGCTTGAGCTTGCTTCCCCTTTTTGACCGTAAAGGTTTTCACGTTGCCAAAGCAAATTGTTCTCTTCATGAACATCTCGAATTGAACCTGAGTCAGCATAGTTATTTCCAAAAACTTACTTTCTTCAAGCTTAATTCTGATCCACCTGATACCGAGATGCAGCCACTTCACCGACATCGCCAGATCCTCCTCATCGCATCAGCGAGCATCGACGCATGTGGTCATTCGGGAATACCACAGTGTGTCTACAGCTCGTTTGGTGCACTCTAGAACATGTCAGATACCAAACCTGCTCAACCTTTTCACATGTACTTATCTCGGCATAAGAACATTCACCCTTCGCTTTAAGCATAATCCAGCTTACCAAACATGGGAAGGATAGATCGAAGGTAAGCTCTTTTTCAAAGAATTGACCACACTACTAAAAATAATCTCTCCAAGATTAAACTCTTGACCAATAAAAGATTCTGTACCGATGACGTAAGATGGGGCACTCGCTACAATGTTCTTATCGGAGGTAGGTTTCAATTGAAGGTGGAGATTTTAAACGTAAAACCACACAAAGAAAGTGAGCACGGTGCATTTAAACTGCTAGTATGCATGATAAACATCTTCCTTCATGCTCCTAGTTCCAATAATCCTCCTCCCACGGCCCCTAAGAATGTGATAGCTAATTCCCTCACAAATGGTCTAGATCCTCACGGCCCAAAGAATGTGATAGCTACTCACAAATGGTCTAGATCCTACCCGACATACACGTAGCAGGATCTAGACCATTCATGAGGGAATTAGCTATCACATTTTTGGGGGCCATGGGAGGAGGATTATTGAACCTGGGAGCATGAAGGAAGATGTTTATCATACCCGGCATACACAGCTTTAAATGCACCATGCTCACTTCTGTGTGGTTTTCTCGCTTAAAATCTCCACCTTCAATCGGAAACCTACCTCCAATAAGAACATCAGTAACCGTGCCCTACGCCGATCCGGTACACCGAATCTTTATCGGTCAAGAGTTTAATCTAGAGAGATTATTTTTAGTAGCGTGGTCCAATTTGCCGAAAAAGAGCTACCTTCTCGATCTACCCTTCCCATGTTTGATAACCGGATTATGCTTAAAACAAGGGGTGGATGTTCTTAATGCCTGATAGGCCGTGTGAAAAGGTTGAACAGCTTTGGTATACAACCCGTTCTGTGAGCGCACCAAACGAATCGAACCGCCCCATGTATTCCTGCATGACCCCGTCGGCCGATGCTCATGATGCTGATGAGGACGATCATGCTGATGTCAGTGAAGATGTGCCTGCATCTCCGGTATCACCAGTGGATCAAGTTAAGGTGCTCACTGAAGAAATTAAGTTTTTGGAAATAACTATGCTCAACTCAAGGGTTCAATTCAAGGAGATGTCCATGAGAAGGAACAAGCTGCTGGCAGCCCGTGAAAACCTTTTTGGTCAAAAAGGGGAAGCAAGCTCAAGCAATGTTTTCCAAGAAATTAGTCAGGACTTCAGGTGGGAGTTACTTGCAGAGACTCAAGCTGAGATGGAAGGAAAGCAGAGTTGGGACAGAAGCTTCAACTAATTGAAGTTCTTTTATTTGATCGTATGATTTATGATGTTTAAAACAATTTTAATTTCTTGATGTTTATTAGGAACTATGGTGATGGTTTATTTTGGTTGGTTTGGATATTTTGGACATGGTTTGTTTATGTTTTTAATAGCTAGTATTTAGGGGGAGCATTCGAGCTCTCCACGTTGAAAATTGTGGTTTGTTCATGTTTTAGTTTAAATTGTGGTTACATTATATTTTGCTTGAGGTTTGATTTTTGAACAGAAAGCAACAAAACAGGGGGATATTGAAAGTGTGAAGACATCACACTTAGCCAAGTCAAAAAGGTTGACTTAGTTTATGTTTGTTACTTTCTTATGTATTTAAATTAAGTAAATATTTTGTATATTATTTTTAATGTTACTAACCTATTAACCGAAATTGTATTATGCTTTAGTATTGTTTTGGTCATTTATGTACGTAGGACTCTCACAAGGATAAGAAAGGCTTGAAGAAGATAAGAAGATAAAGGAGATTGATGATATTGATCAAGCTCTCCATCAAGAGCATCCTTACCCATTTGATGAGAACTCCTTAGGCTATAAATACAAGTCTCAAGCAGTTCATAATACACGGTTTTTAGTATCTAAGAGTGTCAAGAAAACAAACCACCTTAGTGTTTTGTTTATCGAGAGTTCCTTTTGGTTATTTTGTCTTCTCTTAGGATTAAGTCTAGTAATCGGTTCATATGATATTTAAGATGAGAAGTTTTATTGGTTACCAGGACACATAAGACCGTTTTGTTATAAAAGGATTCATGATCTGGGAAAAGATGCTCCTCAGATGAGTGGACGGATGCACTCACATCACCACTCACATCGTCAGAAAATAGGTCAGTTCGTGTGGATAGAAAAGAAGAATGAGAAATACAAGGTAGTGTTTACCTCCCTCAAGAGCAAAGATTGCAAGCCTACGGTACTTTGATAGCGGGTGCTCAAGGCACATGACGTATAATGCAATTCCTAACAGATTACACCACTGTCAAAGGTGAAAATGTGAATTACGGGGGAGGAGCACAAGGTAAGATTGTAGGTAAAGGTACCTTATGTGTGAATAACATGCCTAAACTAAAAAATGTCTATCATGTAGAAGGTTTGAAAGCTAATCTTATTAGCATAAGCCAACTGTGTGATGACAATTTACATGTTAATTTTGACAAACATGAATGCAAAGTGTTTGATAACACTAATCAATGCCTATTCACTCGGAGTAAGCGTCTCAAGATAATTGTTACAAATTTGGTGACAATTTATCCCGCCTTAGGTCCAAAACAAAATGAACTTGAACTATGGCATCAAAAGTTAGGACATGCTAGTTTTAGGAAAATGGAAGAATTAGTAAGATTTGATGCTGTTAAACACTTGCCCAAACTTGATTTTAAACAATCAAGTGTATGTGGTCCTTGCCAAAAGGGCAAGCAAACCAAAGCCTCTCATCTAAAGGTTGACAAAAGTTTCACTTTTGAAATTTTGGAATTAATCCATACTGACCTTATGGGACCTATTGAGGTTGAGAGCTTAGGTAAAAAGAAGTATTCTTTTGTTTGTGTAGATGATTTCTGTAGATATACTTGGGTGCTATATTTGAAAGAAAAATATGAAGCACTTGAAGTATTTAAAGTTTGGTAGAAAAAGGTTAAAAATTTGTATGGTAAGAAAGTTATTAAAATTAGGTCCGATCATGGAACTGAATATGAGAATACTTTGTTCTCAAAATTTTGTGACTCCAAAGGAATAACCCATGATTTTTCACCCCTAAAACCCCTCAACAATGGGGTTGGGCCGAAAGAAAAATTCGTACTTTACAAGAGATGGCTCGTGTCATGCTTAGTTCTAAAAACATCTCTAAACGATTTTGGGCTGAAGCACTTAATACTGCTTGTCACATAGGAAATAGAGTTTACTTAAGAGTTGGATCAACCATGACTCCCTATGAAATTATCCTTGATAAAAAACCTACTCTTAAATGCTTTCATGTTTTTGGATGCATATGCTATGTTCTAAATGATAGAGATTACCTATCTAAATTTGATTCCAAAAGTGACAAAGTCAAGTTTTTCTTGGATATTCCATAAACAGTCGTGCCTATAGGGTCTACAACCTTAGAACTAAAACTGTGATGAAATCAATTAATGTTATCTTTGATGATTCTGCTGACTTAAATCTAAAAACTCTTGAAGATGATGTCTTAGATTGCATAGAAACAATGCAGGATTCTCAGAATCAAACTGAACAGACGTAGCAAATAGGGCTGCAGAAAGAGACGTGCAGTACCGATGTGAGCACATCATCACCTACATCAAGACAAACAAAATCCGATTCGACCGAAAGTTCCGACCGTGAAGGAGAGAACTGGATAGGACCAGCAGACATACCCAAATAGTAGAGTACAAAAGAATCACCCAATTACTCAAGTGGTGGGTGATGTAAACGAGAAAATTAGCACAAGAGAAAAGCCACGGGTTAACTACCGTGAGTCAGGTCGGGCTAAGTTGTGTTGACTCACAAGTAAACAAGGTTAGTTCATGTTGTTTTGTTTCTAATATTGAACCTAAGAATGTTATAGAAGCTATGAAAGATGATAATCGATATTTGCCATGCAAGAGGAACTAAATCAATTTGATAAAAATGATGTATGGACCTTGGTTCCGAGACCTAAAGGAGGAAATGTAATAGGAACTAAGTGGATTTTTAAGAACAAAACTGATGAAAATGGGCAAATTACCAGAAATAAAGCTAGACTTGTAGCCCAAGGCTACACCCAAATAGAACGGATAGATTTTAAAAAAACATTTGCTCTCGTTGCTAGGATAGAATCCATTAGGCTCTTACTTCTGCTATCGTCGTTATTTGGACATTACTCTACATCAAATGGATGTAACGAGTGCCTTTTTAAATGGTGTCATAAATGAAGAAGCCTATGTTGAGCAACCTAAGGGCTTTACTGATCCCCATTCCCCTGATCATGTCTATAAACTGAAGAAAGCCTTCATATGGCTTAAAACAAGCCCCTAGGGCTTGGTATGGGAGGCTAACTGAGCATCTCATACAAATGGGGTTTAAGAGAGGTGAGGTAGATAAAACCCTATTTATTTTAAAAGAAAATGTAGGGATATTGGTGGCCCAAATTTATGTTGATGACATTGTCTTTGGATCTTCATCCAAGGATATGTTAGACTATTTTGTCACAAGTATGACCACCACCTTTGAAATGAGTATAGTTGGTGAGCTAAACTATTTTCTAGGCCTTCAAATAAAACAAAGTAAGGAGGGAATTTTCATTTCTCAAAGTAAATATGCCAAAAATTTGGTTAAGAAATTCTCTTGACAATGCCTCTCACCTTAAAAACTCCTATGGGATCATCCCAAAAGTTGTGCAAAGATGAGGATGGTGAGGATGTTGATCCCACCCGAGCTTGTTGTACCTTTCAAAGCAAGTCGCCACGACATCATATTTAGTGTATGCCTCGTGCTAGATATCAAGCTTGTCCAAAAATATCCCACCTCGAAAGCCGTAAAAAGAATTATTAGATATGTTGGTGAAACCTGTCAATTTAGTGGCTAAGCTATACTCGAGAAACCAATACAAATCGGTAGGATTCAAGTGACTACGATTGGGCATACCGATGATAGTAAAAGCACAACTGGAGGTTGTTTTTATCTTCGGGGAACAATTTAGTATCTTGGTATAGTCGAAAAACAAAATTGTGTGTCCCTATCTACCGCCGAGTCGAATATGTTGTTGTGAGGCGTTGTTGTTCTCAACTTCTTTGGATGAATCACATGATTAAAGATTATGGTCTTAAAAGTGATATCCTAACTGTTTTTTGTGATAATCTAAGTGCCATAGAAATATCAAAAAATCCTGTTCAACACTCACGTACTAAACACATTGACATTAGACATCATTTTATTCGTGATCTTGTTGAGCAAATAATCATTAGCATGGAATCAATTAGCACTGAAAAACAGTTGGCTGATATTTCCACCAAAGCCTTGATTTTCAGAGATTTTCCACTCTAAGGAAGTCTACGAGTTTGTGTGCCATCCGATGATGTGATCCGTGTGTGGTCAGCGTCAGCAACTTACACCTGTATATTTAATTCTAACAAAAACAAAAAAAAACAATGCATTGCATGATTCACTACAAGAAATAGGCTTATTTACGACGGATTTTAACCGCCGTATATATAACACGCCCCGCCGTATATGTTATTTACGGCGGACAATCCGTCGTATATATGGCACCGTATAAAACATCGTCGTATATAGTATTTACGGCGGTATATCCGCCGTAAATACTATGTACGGCGGATATACAACCGCCGTATATGGTTGAGAATAAATACGGCGGCTTATGGGCCACCGTATATAAGTAAATACAAATACACCGTATGTATAACAGGCGTATTTGAGGAAGTTTTTTACGGCGGTATATAACCGCCCTATATGATTAAAATTATATACGGAGGTGTACATCCGCCGTATATAACAGACAAGTCGTCCAATATAGAACGAATCGTCCCATTTGCACCCCACCCAGATTTCCTCGTCCCCCTTTGGGGACGAATCGTCCCTTATGCTTTTATACGGCAGATGTAGGGTTCCGCCGTAAATGACTTGTTATGAGACGAGTCGTCCACCAGGGCACGATTCGTCCCATTTGCACCCCACCCAGGTTCCCTCGTCCCCCCTTTGGGCACGAGTCGTCTAATTCACTATTTACGGCGAATTTTTGAAACCGCCGTAAATAAGTATATTTTTTTCCATCCTGGTCTATATAATTCACTTTCCCCAAAAATACACCCGCAAAAACCAAATTCAACATGTACACACACAAATGCAACCTGTATATAACCAAAAATACACTCGCAAACCATTAACACAAAATCAATGTTGAATGTATATACAACACAAAATCAACATAATAACCATTAACACAAAAAAGATAGTTGAATGTATCCAAAACTCAATCAATGTTTACAATCCACAACTTTGAGAAACATACCACCACCTATTCATTACTACCTTTTCCACGTTTTTCCATAAAACAACGTTTCAAATCTTCTATTTGCTGTTGAAACTGTTGGCGTTGCTCCTCAAGTTGCCTTTCAAGATCCTGTTCGACGGATGACACCGTCTCCTCAAGTTGGCAATACGGGTGCGAAGCGCTTTGAGAAGTTGAGGCTTTAACACCCTAGTTTTGGTAACACCGCCTCCCATCTGGCGCACTCTCCAATGATCATCATTTCCCATCAAATTTGTAAATATCTTTTCTCGCTTGCTGGGAGAGTTTTGTTCCTCCTCTGGTAGCTCTTCAATTGCATCATTTAACGTTAACTGTAAAAAAAACAACATGTTCAATATAAATGTTTTAACTTTAATTAATATTATGAAAATGAAGTTAGAAATGAAAAAAGTATTCTATACAAGAACAAAACTGAAATAGAAAAGGTTAAAACTTTAACTTACGATCATACGAGAGGTGGTGTCATTTGCAGCCGTTTTGCCCGTGCGCGTAGCTATGAACAAGCTTACGCGATCAGTTGGTAATCCCTCGTCTCCTCTCTACTATTTATAATAGAATCATTTGACCAAAAATATATATTTAGGCTCCGTTTGTTTCGACGTAAAATGTTTTTCGGAAAACGTTTTCTGGAAAATGTTTTCCTGTAAAATGTTTTCCTGTAAAATGTTTTACGAAGGTAGAGCGTAAAATATTTTACGGAGGAAAATATTTTACGGAGGAAGGGTGTAAAATGTTTTCGGGTGTTTGGTAAAACGACTCATATTTCACAAGGTGACCTACCCCTTCCCCCACAATTTTTTTTTTTTTTTTTTTTTTTTTTGTAATCGCCCCACCCTGCCACTTGCTACCCCCCCCCCCAAAATTTTTCTTTTTTGTAATCGCTTCCCTACCCCCACCCTTCCCCACCCACCCCCACCCCCACCCCCAAAAAAATTTTTTGGGGGGTGAAAGAAATGGCAAGGAGTAGGGAAGCGATTACAAAAAAAAAAAAAAAAAATTTGGGGGGTGGGTGGGTGGGGGTGGGTGGGTGGGGGTAGGCGAGGAGTAGGGCGATTACAAAAAAAAAAAAAAAAAAAATTTTGGGGGTGGGTGGGGGTGGGGGTGGGGTAGGTCAAAGGGGGTGGGGGCGATTACAAAAAAAAAAAAAAAAAAAAAAATTTTGGGGGGTGGGTGGGGGGTGGGGGGTAGGCGGGGTAGGGGAGGCGATTACAAAAAAAAAAAAAAAAAAAAAAAAAAAAAAAAATTTTGGGGGGGGTGGGTGGGGGGTAGGCGGGGGTAGGGGGCGATTACAAAAAAAAAAAAAAAAAATTTTTTTGGGGTGGGGGGTGGGGGGGTAGGGCGATTAAAAAAAAAAAAAAAAAAAAAATTTTGGGGGGTGGGGGGGGGGGGTAGGCAGGGGGTAGGGGGGCGATTACAAAAAAAAAAAAAATTTTTTTGGGGTGGGGGGGGTGGGTGGGGGATGGGTGGGGGGTGGGGGGTAGGCAGGGGGGTAGGGGGCGATTACAAAAAAAAAAAAAAAAAAAAAATTTTTTGGGGGGGGTGGGTGGGGGGTGGGGTAGGTTTGGGGGTGGGGGCGATTACAAAAAATTAAAAAAAAAATTTTTGGGGTGGGGGGTGGGATAGGCGGTGGGGTGGTTGTACGGGCGTAATATGAGTTGTACATTAAGGCCTCCATTTTTCGAAAAATGTTTTACTTAGGACAAGGTCGCAGGTCGCTTTACTTAGGAAGGGCGTAAAATGTTTTTCGGAAAACGTTTTACTTAGGCAACCAAACAAATGAAAACGAGTTATTTTCGGAAAACATTTTCCCGGGGGCTAACCAAACACCGTAAAACAAAGTTATTTTCCGGAAAACATTTTAGGAAAATGTTTTACTGATGAAACAAACTGAGCCTTATATACGATACAAAAAGAAACATTAATTGACAACTGATAACTAAATTGAACGATGACAAACCTCTTTTATGACAGTGGGATCGGACTTTTTTCCAGTCCTGTTCAGGCACTCTTGCTTTTCTCGATTCGCTTGATTTATTTGTGATAATTCCTGAAAAAAAAAGAGAAGATAATATTAGTATTAATTTGACTTGGAATTTCCTACCCTCCAAATTCCGTTACTAATGTCTCTAAACTCAAATCCCTCAACACCGGCAAATGAAGGAAAGTGGTGACTTGGAATTTCCTATCCTCCAAATTCCGCCATTTTTTCTTTTGAGCGGAGGTCAATTGGATGAATCCCATATACGGCGGCAATGATGCATTAGGGGAAGTGGGATCATTTGGGACTACGGGCGGCGGGTTTTATCTACCCCTCTTGTTGCTACCCCCTCTAACGTCTCTCTCCTTAGGTGGCATATTTTCAACACAAAAACCAACTACAAAACCTCCACACAATTCACAAATAAAGTGCAACAATAAACACACCCCCACAATCAAATTCTCCTTCCAATTCCCAACCAAACCACCACACTACAGTTTCAGCACAACCCACCTATATATAAGACGGAGAGACACAAATTTTAGTAACAACATTGTCTTAGTAAATAGTAAGCAAATAAGATCTAAACAAATACTCCCTTCGTCCCAGCCAAACTGATACCAAAAAAATGGGCACACAGATTAAGAAAAAGTAAGAGAGAAAAAGTGGAAGAAAATATTGTGAGTATGAAAAATTAAATAGGAGAGAGAATGAGTGGTAGGAATAGTTAGGAAAGAGAATGTTGTGAGTGTAAAAGTGAAATCGGAGAGAGAATGAGTGGGGTATATAGTAAAGATTCCCTTCCATTTTGGACAGTATCAATTGGGCTGGGACGGACCAAAAAGAAAATAAGTATCAATTGGGCTGGGACGGAGGAGAACATATTATATAGAAGTAACAATATTAATATTCAACCATACAAAACTAACAAGTTTGATTGAAACATGAAACATAAGTAATAACATTGTCTTAGTAAATAGTAAGCAATTAAGATCTAAACAAATACTACTCAAATTAATCATCATCATTATCTAGTATCAACATCATCATTATCGGTCATATCAACATCAACATCATTGATATTAGTAGTTTCAATCTCGACCCCATCAACTCCCTCTCGCACCCACGATGCTTCTTTGTTAGCAACATTTTCATCCAGATTTTGTGAGCAAAATGGTACCAATATTGTGGAATCGAATCTGAAACTTGTTTATCATCATTTGAATATATGACAAAACTATCTCTTGGTGTAATCCTCATCACAACTTTCCAATCACTTTCTATAGGATCTTTAACATACCAAACTTGCTCAGCTTGAGATGCTAATATGAATGGTTCAGCACCAACTCGATTATCCTTATACAACTTGTGATTGAAGTTTACAAGAGTAAATTTTTGCTCATCTTCCATCTTGCCTGTCCGGTTATCAACCCAATCACATTTAAACAATATAAATCTTAGAGTTGCTATAACGAATTTCAAGGATCTCAATCAACTCCCCATAGAAGTTAACATCCCCTACAATGGAATTATTATCCTTTCGGCTTGCAAAACTTGTCACACTTGCATTTAGCATGACTCCACTATTTTGAGTTTTCCTCCGTCTATCGACATCCTTCACTCGAAATTGAAAACCATTTATTATGTAAGACTTATACTGCCTCGCATCCATATAAGGACCCAATGCAGGACTTATAATTCTTTCGGGCACTACATCTTTCGTCGTGCATACCTTTTATAAAAAACAAAATTTAATAAGAAAATATTTAAAACGATAAATTGAAAGTACCATATGAAAGTGGTTTCATACTTACATAATCCTTAAACCAGCTAACAAACTTATCATTATGTTCTTTCTCTATAAGATGTCGTTGATTAAGAGGTAGTGTCTCCCTCAAATGTGCACGATGCATTCTGAGCAGATTGGAAATATGAATTAAGTATTAATTTAAAATATAAAAGATATAAGGAATGTAAGCCTCATGTAAGGAATCACTTACTCTAGGTATTGTTCAACATCTTCAGTAATGAAAAGCACATATCTATGCGCTTGTACTCGTGTGATGTAATCAAGGGTAATTACCTCTTCTTTTCCTATAAAGCGGCCTAACTCATCACCTTCATCATCATTTCTTCTAGGACGATTGGACTTTGTCTCAATGTCATCCAAATATTGCGTACAAAAAGTCATGCATTCTTCAGCCACAATTGCCTTAGTTATGGAGGCCTCGGGGTGGGCTCGATTTCGAACATATAATTTTAATGTAAGTAGAAACCTACAAAAACATTTACTTATGCTAAACCAGATGTAAAAAGGAATTTAACTTTTTTCAAAGTAAATTTAATATGGATGTACCTCTCACGGATACATCCAACGAAATTGTATTGGGCTGCTAGTAAGGCCTCCTCGGCTAAATGCAATCTGCCGACGAGTGCTCCATAACATCAAAGAAAGCTGGTGGGAATATTTTCTCGAGAGCGCATAGTGTGACAGCCATCCGATCTTGTATCTTTTCGAGATCAGCAAGTGTATTCACCTTTGAGGATAATTGTCTAAAGAAATTTGCTAACTCAATGATGGCTTTTACAACAGAAGTAGGCAACGCTTTTCGAACAGCTAAAGGGAGTAGTTGTTGGAGCAAAATATGACTATCATGGCTCTTAAGATCCCAAATAGCTCTTTCCTCTAGATGTACACAACGAGATATGTTTGACGAGTAGCCATCAGGGACTTTGACTCCCTTTAGAACTTTCAAGAATGTGTCTTTATGCTTCTTACTCATTGTGAACTGAGTCAGAGGCATAATTTCTTTGCCAGATGAAAGAGTTTGTAGATGCAATGGTTTCCGAATGTTCATCTCTTTTAGGTCTCTTCTTGCTTTATCATTATCTTTTGATTTCCCCGCAGTACCTAACAGAGTATGTATCACATTATCACACACATTTTTTTCAATGTGCATAACATCAAGATTATGACGAACATGATTATTTGCCCAATATGGCAACTCAAAGAAGATACTCCTGTGAGGACCCAGACCCGGAACCTACACGTGTCCCGAGCTGGCGCGTCCTCAAAACTAACCCAAACTTATTAAACTTTTAAAACTTTAATATAACTTTCAAACATAACAAAATTAACATAACCATTTCAAAACAACTCCACTACTCTCCATATTGGAGGAAGAGTGGACCAACTTTGAAAATACTAAACTGTTTTAGTTACAAAAGATTGTGGTTCTAAAGTAGAAATTAAAGTTTATAATTACAAACTCCATAAAGGAATTACCAAAATACACTTTCTACGCCAACCTATACGTACCCCGACAATACCCAAAAGATCACTTCCAAACTCCTCTCCGCCCTTGATGGGTTAAAACTCCCACTTGTAATAAAAACACCTCGCAAGTGTACGAGTGTCGTTGTGATAGCGTACACAAGTAAGGGGTCGAATCCACAGGGAATTGTTGGGTGATTGAGTCGATTTGAGTAATGTAAAACAACAATAATAAAACAAGTAAAAAGGGAGGGGTTTGATTTTGGAGTAAACTAACAACTACAATTATCAAGATGTAAAATTAAAGTTAGGAAAGACAAGTAAACAAGGAGAGCAAATTCAAATAGAGATTAAAACAATAATAAGAAAGGATTTCATGGATTGGATTTCATTTAATCACAAAATACTATGCCATTAATTTAGAAAAATATATTAATTTCTATCTTGGGTTCAATCACCAAAGTCAAGATTGGTACGGTAAGGCCGCCGGATTTCAATCTATTCATTTCTATTCAATCACTTTTCGCAAATCAAGTCCAAGTGATTAAAAAGGAAAGCTTTAAGTTTTAAAGATTTTTATGAACCAAAACCCATTTAGCATCAATCAAGAAAACCAAAAGATTTCAACATCTAGCAAAGTCTAAGTCAAAATCCCCAAATCAATATAAGAAATTGACACCCAAAAAGTAACAAGGAAGAAATTCGGAATCAACCACAATGTAATCCAAGAAACTTTCATGAAAATAGCAAAGATGAACAAGACATCAATTAATGAGATAAAATACTTAATGGCATAACATAAATGACTAAATTACTATCCAATCCATGAAATAGAAAATACTAACTACTCATAATAATAAAATTACCAAAATAATAAAGGAACAAAACCTTAATCTATGGAACAAATGGAACAATGGGGAGGCTGCTCCTCCTTCAAAACAATCGCCTCCTTCAGTTCCCAAAATAATCCCCTCTTTAACCTAAAAATTATAACATTTCTATTTATACTTAAAATGAAACAAAAGGCTGAAAAGAGGCTTTGGAAAATGGGGGTAAGAAATGATAAGGCCCAAGCATTAAATCCAGGAGGGCCCAAAAATTCCAAGGAGCTGGCAAAAAAAAAAACAAAGTAGCTGGCTGGAAGCATGGAATGGCCTTGGCGTGGAAAAGCTTGGCGGTCGCCGAAATACTTTGGGCGATCGTCGTTGAGCCTCGGCCAAACAATTTCATTTTCTACTTTTTCAATGGGTACTCCTTTCGCTCCGTCTCGAGTTTTAATATTTTCTTCACATTCAACCATCCATTTTTTCACCTTTTAAACCTGAAATAAAATAATACTAACAACACAATTAAACTACCATTTTACTCGAGAATTTTGCAATAAATATAATTTTAAGGACATAATTTGGATGTATAAAATACATCCATCAAATACCCCCACAAGGGGTGGATGTTCTTATGTCGGATAGGCTGTGTGAAAAGGTTAAACAGTTTGGTATACAACCTGTTCTAGAGTGCACCAAACGAACTGTAGACCTGCCTGTGGTATTCCCAGATGACCCTGTCGTCGATGCTCATGATGCTGATGAGGAGGATCGTGTTGACCATGTTTGAAATGAACACTTCTATTCAGCAACAACATAAAGCTGAAAGTGTTGCTCTTGCTTCTGCTCTTTCTAAAGTATCCTCAATCCCAAAAGAGATTGAAGAAATCTCAAATAAAATTGATACTTCAAATTTGGAAACTGAAGATGTTGCTCTTTTAACAAAAAAAATTACTTCTTTTCTTAAAAACAAAAGGGACAATAAATTTCCTTCTAAAAAACCAACTACTTTTGATAAACCAAAAGAGGATACTAAGAGTGTTTTCAAGAAATCCACTAGTTTTTCTAAAAACAGATCTGAATCTGTTCAATGTAGAGCCTGCAAAGGCTTTGGGCATTATGCAAATGAATGTGCCAATACTCTGAAGAAAAAGGGAATGAGCTTATGTGCGACCCTTAGTGATAGTGAGGACGAAGATGAATCGCTAAACTTAGCAATCATGGAAATCTCGCCTCCAAGTCATGAACATCAATCTGATGTTGCTTCAGATGCTGTCACATCTATCATTACATCTTCTGAATCTATTATAAATTGTTATAACTCCTCGCTGAACAAGAAATCTGAGAATGAAGAAGAAGATGATGAAAGCTATCAAGAACTTCTTGATGCTTATGCTGAGCTATATGCCGATTGGGAAAAATGTGTAGAAAAAATTGCCATCTTTGAAAAGGAAACTGAAAAACTCTCTACTGAACTGTGAATAGTGAAAGGTGAACTTAAAGATGTCTCCACTGAAAATGACAACCAAAAATATTCAATAGCTAAACTTGAGGTCATGCTCACTACTAAACGTGACATTGAACTTGAAAAAACCAAAACCGAACTCACAGAGGCCAAGAAAACTTTTGAAAAAAATGAATACTGGAAAGGCAACTCTTTATGAGGTTCTTAATGTTGGTCATTTTTCGAAAACTGGTCTTGGCTTTGAATCAAAATTTTTAAAAGAAGGAGAGAGTTCCTCGAAACCTAAGACTTTTCACAACCTGAAATCATCAACCAAGAAGAAAAGATTTGTGTGCCATTACTGCTTCTTACCAGGACACATAAGACCGTTCTGTTATAAAAGGATTCATGATCTGGGAAAAGATGCTCCTCAGATGAGTGGACGGATGCATTCACATCACCACTCACATCGTCAGAAAATAGGTCAGTTCGTGTGGATAGAAAATAAGAATGAGGAATGCAAGGTAGTGTTTACCTCTCTCAAGAGCAGCATTGCAAGCTCATGGTACTTTGATAGCAGGTGCTCAAGGCACATGACAGGCAATGCAGAATTCCTAACAGATTACACCACTGTCAAAGGTGGACATGTGAACTATGGGGGAGGAGCACAAGGTAAGATCGTAGGTAAAGGTACCTTATGTGTGAATAACATGCCTAAACTAAAAAATGTCTATTATGTAGAAGGTTTGAAAGCTAATCTTATTAGTATAAGTCAACTGTGTGATGACAATTTACATGTTAATTTTGTCAATGTAATTCCTTTCTCTCCTCTATATACTCATTTGATATATTAATTCAACACGAATTATATATATATATATACTCATGAAATTTTTATCATGTAGTCCAACGTTTGTGAGAATTATCAAGAAGAAGGATGTGGAGGAGTTCTCACCCATTCCATACTTTGCATGTATAATGAATTGTATGCTGTGGGTGTTTTACGGCTTGCCTTTTATTCACCCCGATAGCACCCTCGTTGTCACAATTAACAGCATTGGTCTAGCAATGGAATCGGGTTATCTCTTGGTTTTCTTGCTTTATGGTAACAATAGACATATGGTATGTATATATCCTTTTCTTCCTTATTTTTCAAACTTGATATATTTTCTGATACTCCCTCCGTCCCAAAATTTGAATCTTTTTTGAACTGTAATAGAATCAAGCTTTTGTGCTTAAACATTCTCTTGCCTTTTGCAGAAGATGATTGGTATATGTGTTGCCGCTGAGTTATGTTCTGTTAGCGTTGTTGCTGCGCTTACCCTGACACTACTTCACACTTACGTTAAAAGATCCCAGATTGTGGGGGTTATCTGTGTCATTTGTGGGATCATTATGTATGGTGCACCTCTTACTAAAATGGTAACGTCTTCTACGCCTCAATCAGTTGATAATACATGGATTTCATTCCTGTAGTTTGTTAATTTCTTGCTGGCCTAATTATCTTCTTTTCTTTTTTTCTCTCCAATAGTGGTACGTCATCCGGACAAAGAGTGTTGAGTTTATGCCATTTTGGCTCTCAATGGCTGGCTTCTCAAATGGTCTAATTTGGCTTGTCTATGCTCTCCTCAAGTTCGATTTATACATCCTGGTAATTACATAATTATAACGCCTTTTAGTTGCGGTTTTTGTTACAGATTTTATGCTCGAATGATTTTTCTTAAACTCTTAAACTGTGTATTTGTTCTGCAGTAGATCTCAATTGGAACAGGAGCGGTTCTTGGTGCTATTCAGCTTATACTTTATGCTATCTATTATCGGACAACTCCTAAGAACGGCGTTGCTGCCGGTGGAAAGCCATCTGAAGTCCAGCTCCAAAATCCTGTCTAGTCTGTTTTTTTACTACAACTATGTAGTGTTTAGTTTTTCTTTCCTTTTCTGTTTTAGAAGAACTAGAGAGTTTTGCAGTTTCGGATATTTGCTTAGTTTTCTGAATGGTAAATTTCATAGTTAAGGTTTTAAAGTTTTGGTTTGAAATTTTTATTAGGGTAGTTAAAACGAACCTAAATAGGTGTGTTGGTTTTTCCGTACCCGAATTGGCGAACAAGTAATAATAATAAACACTATTATTATTATTACTACACAATTACTTACAATGGACAAGGTACAAGTGCTAAATGCCTACACTAATATACTCTTTGACACACTAGATTATTACTCACAAAGGAGCCCTCCAAAGGCACGACTCACAGACTCACACTCTGGATTCCTTCCAAATTGTTAGACTGGACACACCCAACAAACAAAGACCTTGACCCTATTTATAGTTATAACTCTAAGGCGGTGAGTGTTTCTTCTAGATCTCTCTACCAAGGAAGCGTCGGTCTTCAAGTCTGGAAGCTTCACCGTTCTTCTTCAATGGCGGTGGTCGATCTTCAATTTGGGGCTTCTTGAAAACTCCTTAAGGTATGTAGAAATCTCTAGAGAACCCTAATAATTTCTAGAGAACCCTAGTAATTTCTTGGAGAGAGGAAGAGTTAGTGTTGCTCTTTAACACTCCCCCTCAACACTGACTCTTTTTTCTTGAACCGTACGAGCGGATTTCTCCCACTTGATCCTTGTTGTTGGCTTTGTTCTTCATCGGCGCTCCTTGACCATTTACCTTTCTCTTCAATCGTCTTTATCGTGCGCCCGTTCGTGACATTGCTTATTCCTGATCGTTCTCGGAGCAATTGTGATTGCTTCTCGATATCCACATTCAACGGTGATTTCTCTCGAGCTTGTTCATGTGTTTAATCTTGTTGATGTTGCTCCCCCTTTATCTCTAACTTCTTTTCGTCTATGAGCTTTGGAGCATCTAAATTTTTATCGATCATTTCAATTATCCCTTCTTCTAAGCAGACATTGTGCAAGCATGCTAATGCTTTAGCAGTGTTGTTGTCGTCTAGATTATCTTTACATCCAACATTGATCATGACAGCCAGATCTTCGAACCATCGACCTTCGTCAAAGTCAATCTCTTCTTCGCTTTCCACGTTGTCATCAATCCAACATTCTTCGATAGTAACTGGGTAGGCGTGGTCCTCAAACCATTCTTCCTCTTCTGGATCGTCTTTATGAATCCTTATATCTGCGAAAGAAGCTTCCATGTCCCATTCTTCTTCACTATCATAACGATCTTGATTGGTAACTGCATTTCCTTCGACAACCTTCTTCCTGAATGGACAATCTTTTAGAAAATGCCCTTTACGACCGCAGTTGTAACATTCATTGGTTCGTCTCCACTCATCAAGTCGAGAATCATCTTTATTTTTCAATTTTTCTTCCCCTGCGTGAGAGCATCCTTTGTACCTCGGACCTTCACGCTCGTCTTGGATCTCATCTTTCTTTTTCCATCCTGCAGCAACACGTCCTTGTTGCCTTCCACGACCTCGGTGGCTAAAAAGTGCTTCCTCTGAATCCATTGGTTTTGGCGTTGAAGGCCTATATGTATGTTTGTTTAGCGTTTCTTGGCTGGCCAGCAAACTCTCTAACTCTAAAAAAGATGGTTGTGTGGCCCAACCACGAATCGCAGTAACTAAACCCTTAAACTCGGGTCTCAACCCGTGGATAATTATTCTTTTCATCCGTTGCTCATTAATCTTTGAGTCCACATCTAACTTCGAGATTTCATGGCATAAAGATTTAACTTTGTTGAAATATTGACTTACAGTTAGATCCTTCTGCGTAGTCGACATAAGCTCATTCTCGAGCATCTGGAGACGAGCCTCATTAGTCCTCGAAAATAACTTCGCATATGTATCCCATATCTCTTTTGGAGTTAGTGCATCCTCGACATGCTCCAAAAGTTCATCCTCAACGCTAATCTTTAGCGCGTACATAGCCTTCCCGGCTTTCGCTTCCCATTTTCGAAATGCTTGAGTGTCCTCCTTTTCCGGTGGCGTGGTCTCACTACCACCCACGACATTCCATAACTCTTATCCTTGTAAGTACGACTGCATACACGTTCGCCAATACTTATAATTGTCATTGTTGAGTCTCCTGACTCCACCAAATGCGCTTGTCGGATCTACCATCGTGACTTGGTACTGCCTTCGTACACGTCACCAAGTAAGCCTGGTCTCCCGCCACGAGCTTCACAGTCTCTTACTGTGCACCTGCAATGATCCCGAACACGCCTCAACAACGGTTCCCGCGATCCCGGGTAAATGCCGCTCACGATACCACTTGTTGGTTTTTCCGTACCCGAATTGGCGAACAAGTAATAATAATAAACACTATTATTATTATTACTACACAATTACTTACAATGGACAAGGTACAAGTGCTAAATGCCTACACTAATATATTCTTTGACACACTAGATTATTACTCACAAAGGAGCCCTCCAAAGGCACGACTCTCAGACTCACACTCTGGATTCCTTCCAAATTGTTAGACTGGACACACCCAACAAACAAAGACCTTGACCCTATTTATAGTTACTCTAAGGCGGTGAGTGTTTCTTCTAGATCTCTCTACCAAGGCGGCGTCGGTCTTCAAGTCTGGAAGCTTCACCGTTCTTCTTCAATGGCGGTGGTCGATCTTCAATTTGGGGCTTCTTGAAAACTCCTCAAGGTATGTAGAAATCTCTAGAGAACCCTAATAATTTCTAGAGAACCCTAGTAATTTCTTGGAAAGAGGAAGAGTTAGTGTTGCTCTTTAACAAGGTGTACATATCCAAAATAAGCCCCAACACGATTTGGGCGGGATTTGTAGCAGGGACAATTCAGCTGTATAATAGTCAAACGAGCTCAACCGATGTTAAAATTAACGAGCTAAATGTCCAAAATAACCCCAACACGAGTTACATGCTATATAGTAAGCTAGTTGCATCCTTTAATGGATGAGTTATACTACTTTCGTACCAAACTGATCTTTCCAATTTTTTACCGTTATAACGGATGAACTTTGAATAATAAATTTAGGTTGATTCAATTATACTAATGAAAATCTAAAACTTGTTATTAATACACCATCAACAATACTATTAATAACAAGTTTTAGATTTTCATAATTAAATCTATTTAAAATTATTGCTCAAAGTTTATTCGTATGTATATTGGGACAGAGGGAGTATGTTATAGTAGACTAGTTTGATTGTCATGCAAGTTACATGTTATGATATAATAGGTCAATTAAACTGTTATAGTAGACTATGCGATTCACAATATGCTGCAGAAGCTGATGGGGTCGTGATCATTGTAGATCTCGACCTGAGGTGGATACGAAGGCACATAAATCGCCCGAGGCAGAGGTCGATTGTCATAATTGTCAGAGTAAGAATAAGGATACTCGACCAAAGACCGTCTCCCGTAGGGATAGTAATCTTGGTCAACTTCATAATAGGCCGAGGCGGGCAATGATCCTGACCTGCCGTAGCTCAATGGATTGTATCTGCTGATTATGCTAGAACCATAGTTGTAGTAGTTATGATCATCATCAGAGTAACGGTTTCGCAATCTGGGGTGTCGGATTCGGACATTTAGGAGCTCAGCGTGCTTCCCTGATCGGGCAAGTGCACCCAGGAGCATATTTGGATCCACTTCTCCGGCAACTTTTGCAATGCCGTCTCGTCCTTGTTGTACTTCAATGGAGACAGAGTACACTCCTATGAAACACAGATAACAACATTTTAGCGGTAACATTCTAGACTTTTGGTAAATAGTTAGCTAAATAAAAAAAAGCACTCCCTCCGCCCTATAAGTGCGCAATTTAAAAAAGAAAATTGCCATTCATTTTGGAAAGGAGGGAGTACATTAGAGAACATTTTAGTGGTAACATTCTATACTTTTGGTAAATAGTTAGCAAAAAAAAAAAATGTATGTAGTAAACAAAAGTCTAAAATAGTCTTCTTTATCTAAAAAATATTTAAAAAAAAAAAAGTTAACTTTTTTATAGAACTTAACAGAAACTGTTAAAAAGTTAACTGTTTTTTGAAAAAACTGTTAAAAATTTAACTTTTTAACAGTTAGGTTGTTAGGGGCCTTAGGGCGACCGCACCAACAAACCAACAAGTTAGGGCGACCGCACCAAAGTTTCTGCCCATTTTCAAATTTTTTTTTAATGGCGGTTCAAACCGTGAACCGGAACCGTACGGACGGTTCATAACCATGAACCGAAACCGTCAAAATCCGGTCCGATTACGGTTTGTTCCTCCCCGGTTTGGTGAACTGCCGGTTCAGAACCGGAACTTCCGGAGGTGGAGGAGAGAGAGTAAACATTACCCAGTCACCTATACGGATGGTCTTAGATTATTTAGAGAACATGCTTGTCATGTATAAAAAGGTCTTTATTTTTTACAATTACTGATATTTTCTTGATCACTAGGGTTAGGTAGATTGATAGTTGTACATTTCTGCAGAGCTACCACTTAATCTAGTGGTCACAGATAGGAGTTTGGGCATGTCAAAATAGTGCAATTTTTGCACACATAAATCCGATAATATTGCAACCAGGTGAAATTGAACACGAGACCTTAAGCTATGATACCAATGTAGAGCTACCACTTGATCAAACTTTCACAATTTCAATATTGTATGCATCATCCTTCCCATCACGAAAATCAACAAATCTAATATTAAAAAAAAAATACTCAATCTTGTTTTGTGACAATTTACTCAAAACGCATAAGTGCGTGCCAACAACACTTTAATTTTTTACAAGGGATAACAAATTGAATGACAATTATAAACATATTTGTGCTCGAATTCATTTGTTAGGACAAAAATTACAGAAAAAAACATGCACAACATAAACAAAACTAACCACGAATGGAGCGTAAAACTTCCATCAAACTCCGCTTACACGAATCACAGTGAACATCAACTTTCAGCTGACAAGCCTTCAAAATAAAACTCAATTAAATTAAAAACCTCTTCCATTATGAAAAAAAATATACTCCCTCCGTCCCAATAAAAGCTTCACCAATTACCCAAAAGGGCGTCCCGTTAGAAGCTTCACCTTTCCTAAAATGGCAAAGAATCTTTACTATTCAACCCACTAATTATCTCTCCTATTTCACTTTTATACTCACAACACTTTTCAAATTTACTATTTCCTCCACTCATTCTCTCTCCTATTTTATTTTTACACTCACAACATTTTTTTCACTTACTTTTTTCCTTAATTTGTGTGCCGAGCCAAAATGGTGAAGCTCTTATTGGGACGAAGGGAGTATATAGAAATTAAAAAAATATATAATTCTTAATAATAAAGAATTAGGAATTAAACATCTGAAGCAAATATTGGTATAGATTAGTAGAGCTGTGTATAGCAAATCAACAAGAGTTAGAAGATTACAATGTCTGCGAGGGGTTGCATGGCGGCCGGAGTGGTATGAAGTATGAACAGAAGCTCAAGCAAAGATCTTAAATCTTTAAAAACCGAAAAGTCTATTTTCTTAGTTAATAATATAGAAACTTAATTATTAAATTTGGAAATTGTACAAAGTATATTTTCTTTCCTGGATTTCGATTGATTAGAAGATTTGTATGAAATAATCGAAATTATTACCTTTTGATCATTGAAGTAACGAAATGAGTGAAGAAAGTATATAGAGTAAGTAATCATACCGTGCAGGGATGACAGATCTAGTATGTAATTGACATGGACTCTAGCCCACCTCAGAATTTTGAAAAAAAAAATATTTTTTTGATTTTTTTTACCTAAATCACCGACTATATGTAATTTTTTTATATATATGAAGTTATTTTTCACTGTTATTATTGTTTACAATATTTTTTTAATACCAAGTCCACGCGGTTCCAAATCCTGGATCCGCCACTGATACTAGGGGTGGACATGGTTCGGTTCAAACCGCGGTTTGAGATCGAACCGAACCAAACCACGCAGTTTGGTTTGGTTTTTTTCTATAAATGGTTTAGCTTGGTTTGAAAATTTAATAAACCGTGTGGTTCGGTTCAGCTCGCAGTCTGGAACCTCAAAACCGAACCAAACCGAACCGAACCAAACCGATTCAGACCGAATCACGGTTTAGAACCATGAAATCGAACCGTGAAACCGAACCACGGAACCAAAGTTCGGACCACGGTTTGAACATGTTTGTAGGTTGAATGGCAGTTGGCTTTGAGTGCAGGGTCTAAAGTCCTAGCCTTCAAACAACAAGAAGGAATAACAGCCTTGTCAGCCCCACCATTCATCTTATTCTCCCTCCCATCCATAATCTTCTGGCATCCCAATCCTCTTCCTGTGTCGCCCTCCATAAAATCTCTTTTCCTTATCTAGCTCCAGTCTTTAACCTCCAAATGCAAACTACTCAGACAAAAAACACTTTGAACTCCAGCAACCATAAGAGAAAAAGACACACACACACACACACAATGAAGGCCAAAATTCTTTCAACCTATTAATTAACAATTAAAAAAATGGAGCAAATGCTTGCATGAAAATCATTACAGTAAAAGAATAGGCAGGTTCGGTTTTAGTTGGACAGGTTTGCAGTTCGAATAGCGGTCTAGACCGCAGTTCGGACCACGGTTTGAACCGTTTATGAAACCGTGGTTTGAGATCGAACCGAACCAAACCGAGGTGGTTTGGTTTGGTTTGGTTTGAAATTTTCTATGGTTCGGTTTGGTTTGGAATTTTCCCAAACCGAGTACTAGCGGTTTGGTCTCCAAATTCCTTCCAAACCGAACCAAACCGAACCATGTCCACCCCTAACTGATACCGTGATGATTTGTCAAACTTCTTAAAATATGCGTTTTGATCGTGTGTATATTGATTGCATCGTGTTAAAATTTCACTGATAATATTTTCTTATTCGAAAACAAGACAATTGTTTATTTTCTGTTTTTCTAGCGTGTGCTCTTAGGACATACGATAAGAAATAATTATGGTAGAGTATTTACATAATTATAGCAATTATACTGAGAAATCTAAATATATTACTAAACATTGCTATAATTATAATTAAGGTAGCGTCCGAATACTGATTTCTGAATTACTCAAACTGTTTGAATTTTCATCGAAATTCAGATCTGAAATTAGGGTTACGACATTTAATGGAGTAGAGAGATGAGATGAAATGGTTGTTGATCTAGTGTTTGAATTGGGTATTTTTGAAATTATGAGTTTATGGAAGAGATATATATGCAAAAATTCAATTAAGAAGCAAATAAGTGATATTTTTATATCTGAAAATTAAGTGAAAAATAAGAGCATTCAGATCTGAATGAAGAAAAAAAACAAACAGTCTTAATTGTATTATGTCTGATGCACCCACCCATTCAGATCTGAATAAGAGCTGAAAATGAAAAACAAATGAAGCTTAAGTAAATTTACTATTGTAATTAAGTCTTATCTTATGTCATAAGGGTACATGTTAGGAAAATCAATTATTTTTTTACGAATCAAAAAGGAAAATGCTACATTTATTACATGCGGAGGGAAAAAGTTATCTTTATAAGAAAGCTGCATTGATACTTTATCAAAATAGGGTGTTGAATGGGATCCAAGGTATGTTTCTTTCTTTTTTTTTTTTTTTTTTTTTACATCTATTTTCACATGAACTACGACCAATTATTGAGTATAATGATAAATGTTATTGTCGATCTTTTGTGCCTTATGAAATCAAATAGCCAAGGTAAAGCAAACAAGTGAATTTAAGCAGTTGGTGTCACCTATACTGGGAGAGACTTTTTTTTTTTCTCTTGAGAATGGTTATATCCTACAGAAAAAAAAAAAAGACACTATAGTTATAAAGATAGTCCCTCTTTTTTAAGTGGTAGATTGATTTAACTTTGAATAATAATTACTATTAATTTATTGTAAGTAATGAAAATCTAAAAATGTTATTGGTAATATTTTTAATGGTGTATCGATAACAAGTTTTAAGAATTTTATTTGGATAATTAGTTTTTCCTGAAATTTTGATCAAAATTCAATAAAATTAACTAACGAAAAAGAAAAAGAGGGAACTATCTTTTCGGGATGGACGGAGTATTCAATGTTTGGTATTATAGGAGTAGCACATTTCAATATGGAAGATGATGGAACAATTGTGATTTCTGGTACTGTTAATCCTCCCCTACTTCTGAAAAGGCTGGGGAAGGCAGGCGCAGGCAAGGGCATCGATAAAGCATTGGAAATATGGACAATGTTCAAGCAACTTGTACACATTTCCAAATCCTTACAGTTACAATAATAGCAATTATTATCAGGGTAATAATATGTATTATTCTCAAGGACAGAGGTATGATTATCCCACGTACGGTGGGAATGCCTATGAATATCCTGCAAATAGATCGGATATGGTTGTGATTATCTGATTATCAAAAAAGAATAGTCACTGCTATGCAGGATATGGAGGCAATGATTACGGGTATGCTCTGTATGGGGATGATGGTTATAGAGATTATGGAGGAAGTAGTAGGCACTATGGACTTGGGCTGAGGCAATGGAAACTGCAGGTATTAATGTTTGTCATTTCATGAGACCAAATCTCTTGTACCATATTGTTCAACGCAAGTGATCAAACGGATGATGTCAGTCCTAATAACTCATTTTACTGGATCACTTGCGGTACACAAAAGTGGTACTAGAGATTTGGTCTCTCATTATTAAGCATACATAAGCTGCTCTCCAAGTTCATGTGGGGGATAGGAACATAGTTTATATATTCAGTATATTTTAGAGTTATCGAGTGAGAGTGTCTATGGTATATTTTCTAGGTTTTATGTCGGGTCTAGAAGAATTAGATTAATAGCAGCTCGATGATGTAAAACTGTTCATTTGATATGATATCTATCATTTACAGAAATCTTATGTTGGATTATTTGGGTTCTTGGTAGATTGATTTGAATATTTTAGTCTTGGATGTGTTTTTAAGGTTTATTCTTTTAGTGATTATTTTTTCATATCCAAATTTCTGGAGCGCGGCAAAACTGTAAAATGTAACCAACATTACTATTAAAGGGGTCCCATCTCTATCTGTTCCATTCAGTCTAACTTTGTACTATGTATAAAGTTGAAGAACAGTGCTATATGTAAAACCCACCTCGAATTTTAGCTGGTAGATATTCTTCTGACAAGAAGGAAAGTGAATGAACGCATAATGCTTCAATCTCAAATTGGACTCCTCGTTGCAGCAGCGACTCGAGTTACGATCTTATAATAGGAAAAAAGAAGCAAGCTACATCAGTATAATAACCACATACAACATTGGTTGAATACAAGTCAAATGATCAACCTCCACTGTGGTTCTTCTCTCTGCAAGTACATCTTTGTAACACAGCCTCAGTTCTAGTTTTGTCTGGCAAGAAATGCGAAACTCACAATCAATAATGTACAAAGATAAGGAGATGCAGAGGAGAGCATATCAGGTGAAAAGGTTCTAACAAAAAAATGGCACCTTCAGCTGTCAAAGGAAGGAGACACTATTGTGGAAGACCAGGAAGGCGTAGCAACTTCGCATCGTATGCAATTTGCTTTAGGAATATTTTAGTGTTGAAAAGAATAATGAATTAAGGTTACTGAATTGACACAAGTTCATAATGATATGTCATTTCTTTATTCATGACAAAATTGGCAAACCAATGAGATGCAAGATTTTCTAATGGGGTTACCATTGAACCAAATCTGTATGTAGCCAAGATGTCAAAGCCATATGGATCACAATCTAACAAGCAATACAGGTAGGTAAAGTTGATCAATGAGGAGCCGCAAGAACCTAATTTGAGATGTAAATTCGTAGATATTAGAGAAGAGCAAATGGATAAAAGGTACCATTTGAGTGGCTATGGGTACAAGTTAAAAGTTGAGCAATAGTTTTGAGTCATTACCTTCTTGTAGGAACATCGGGATAACCTCTTCCCTGTAGGTAAAATTTGGTTATTGGTACTAGTTAAAAGTTCAACAATAGTTAGACTACCCACAATGGTTTCATCCCCTTCCCCCATTTCATTCAACACTTTTTACACTTTTTCTCATCCACCTAATATTTCATCTACCTATTTCATTTAACCCCCTATAATAACTAACTTAAATTAAATTTCAACTCCTTCCAACTCATCATTCTATACCCCACCACTTTTATTTTATTTATATTCTCTGTTTTTGAAAAGTGAGTGTGTTTTTTTGTGTCCAAATCAAATGAAACTTATATCAATTTGTAGGGAAAAAAAAATGATGAATTTTGGTGAAAAAAAAAATTAAAAAAAAAATAATTTACTAGGTGAAAATTAAGCTCAAAAATTTGGGATAAAAAAAAATTTTGTTCATCCAATGGGAGGCTGACACTTGTTGGATTTAAAAATAAAAAAAAAAAACAAAAAGTTTCAGCTGGATGAAAACTTTCATCCAGCAATTTAATACAGCCTAGTTTCATCCGGCCACTGCAAGGATTTAGTGGGATGAAATGGGATTTCATCCCCCATTTCATCCCCCATTGTGGGTAGTCTTAGAAGGAACGCTTACTGTGATTACTATGCAGCGATTTCTTTTACGAAAATGATCATTTGCTAGCATCTGGAACACTGCGTGATGAGAACCATAGAAAACTTCATCAGTTGAGAAGCAAATCAAACAAGTCAAAAATGTAATTGATAAGTCTCTCCAGAGAAAAAGATTACCCGATTCCTTCTCCACAAGTAGTATGTATTCTGTGACACTGGTGACATCTACGTGGGGGTAATGAAGGCCATGTCAGTTCAACTTGTTATTGATACATCATTATTAAAATTATCAATCACACTTTTTAGATGTTCATTAAGATAATTAGACCAGCCTAAAATTATTGCTCAAAATACCTCCGTACTAACAAAAAAAAGTACACGTCCCAAAACAGCGATGCTTTTATTTGAAAAGATTTTTATGGTGGAGAGAGATTATAGCTAAAGTAGTTGTAATGCAGTCTACTTCACATAATCTTCTTTGAACAGCTCTCTTAATCATCTGAATACCTTTTACTTTTTCTACATGCACCGGAACAGGGTGAGCCTGCCAGTAAACCAGATATTACCCACTTGCTGCAACTTCATCATATTATCAATGATAACAGTACTATTTACACTATTAGGACTGTTAATGCAATCAAATTTCCTTCCACCTTCTGAGAATCTCAACCAGCCCATCACCAATCTAAAACAAGAATAAACGAACTAGTGAACATTTGGATAATGATATTAGGGGGAATATGCACAAGGACCGTAGATCAATCTTCTAGCAACCATCTAGTGCATTCAGTTGCCACATATTGAGATAGAGAAATTTTAACTAGTAGGCCTTAACCTGCATTGCACAAAAGACAAGTCGGACCTTTTTCATCCATGAACATGAAGGGAAGCATGCAGCCTACTGTATTGCATACAAAAAGTTACCGTGGAGAACAGTTGCTTTTATTCAGAATCTAGATGCAGATATTTTTTCAAGCAAAATTCCCCTTGTTGCGTTGCTAATGTAAACGCAGCGGAATCAACAAAGATAAACGAACAAACAAAGTGGAATGTCCGACCTAATTCGAATCCACGAATAGGATTTAACAAGCCAATAATGACTTTCAAGCAAAAACTTAATTTGCAGAGCAAAATTTGATTGAATAATAAAAAACGTGTTTGTTGAAGAATACAAAATAAGTATTTATAGGATCCATAAAATCTGGAAATCCTAGGTAAAAGAGAATTAAAATAATACTCAAAATATTCCTAAACTATGTTTAAGAAACCTAATTAGAAAAGGAAACG
This sequence comes from Adenophora triphylla var. japonica, assembly GCA_022495995.1. Lineage (NCBI taxonomy): Eukaryota > Viridiplantae > Streptophyta > Magnoliopsida > Asterales > Campanulaceae > Adenophora > Adenophora triphylla. The sequence continues at coordinate 51,735 of JAFEMH010003181.1, read as the reverse complement.
AAATCTTCCATTCTGAAATCCTCAGCGCAAGGCGCCCGCCTGGTAGCAGCCTAGGCGCCCGCCTCAAACACCGCACTGTTGGCCATGGCTTGTCCCTCGTGAGGCGCCCGCATGGACAGGACTGGGGCGTCCGCCTCAAGACCAGTAAGTTCCTCCGTATCACCAGCAAACCAGGCGCACGCCTGGTGGTAACTGAAGCGGCCGCCTGGGGAGATTGTCACTAATGCCGCCATTTTTTCAGCTTCCTCCATGCCATGAACAGCCAATGCATTCCCTACATCATTCTCCCCCACTTTAAAAGGATTCGTCCCCGAATCCGTGTCAACATAAAGAGGATCATCGCTGTAGAAATCAACTAAATCCGCAACATTAAACGTAGGGGAAATGTTCCATCCATCCGGTAAATCCACGACATAGGCATTGTCGTTAATTCTCTTCACAATTTTGCATGGACCTATCTTTTTCGGATGAAGCTTGCTACAAGTGCCTTGGGGAAAACGTTCCTTGCGTAAGTGAACCATAACCATATCACCCTCAGAAAATACCTTCTTGCGACGATGTTTGTCCGCATTCAACTTGTACCTTGCATTGGACTCCTCTATGTTCGTCTTCACCTCAGTCTGAACATTATCAATCATCTCAGCCATATTCTTCGCAGCAATGTTGTAGCTCGGTAAGCTAGGTAGAGGAACTAAATCGAGTGTATGAGTAGGAGCCCTTTGGTAAACAATTTCAAAAGGAGACATTTTAGTGGTCCGATTCGTCATGCTATTGAAGGCAAATTCAGCAGTTGCCAACACCAAGTCCCACTTTTTAGGATGATCACTACACAAACATCTCACCATATTTCCCAAAGTTCTATTGACCACCTCGGTTTGGCCATTTGCCATGGATGAAAAGAACTACTAAACCGCAAACCCGTACCAAAAATCTTCCAAAGAGTGCGCCAAAAGTGACTCGAAATTTCGTATCACGATCGAAGTAATTGTCTTGAACCCCATGTAAACGGACTATCTCCTCAAGAACAAACTGCACATGAGCCGCATCCGCAGTCTTCCGACAAGGAATGAAATGCGCCATCTTTGAGAAACGATCAACCACAACGAAAACAGAATCATTGGACCGTTGAGTTCTAGGCAACCCAAGCACAAAGTCCATCGAAATATCGACCCATGGCCTATCAGGAACTGGCAAAGGAGTATACAACCCGGTGTTCTGCGACTGCCCTTTATTCGTCTGACAAACCATACACTTCTGCACAATGCTATAAGTATCCCTTCGAATTTGCGGCCAATAATAATTCTTAGTAACTAGCTCAAGTGTTTTATCACGCCCAAGATGACCCGCACGATGAACCTCATAAACAAGGCTTTCGCGCACAGAACCCTGTGGAATACACAAACGAGACTTATAAAACAAAAACCCATCGTGCAACAAAAATAAGCCAATCGCAACACCATCACGACACTTGGCCCAATCGTCTGCAAAATCTGGATCAGTCGCATATAAGTCTTTTAAACAATCAAAACCAATAACGACATTCTTCATAGTCACCAACAAACTAGCCCTCCGACTCAAAGCATCAGCCACTTTATTACTTTGGCCACTTTTGTGTTGAATGACAAAAGTGAATTGTTGCAAATAAGCCACCCAACGAGCATGCATTCGATTAAGGGATTTCTGACCATTCATATATTTTAACGCTTCATGATCAGTATGGAGAATGAACTCATGATGAAGTAAATATTGCTATGCTTAATTGCTTGAACCACAGCGTAGAATTCCAACTCATAAGTCGTCCACTTTCTTTTCGACTCCTCCAACTTTTGGCTCATAAATGCAACCGGCCTTTTTTCTTGCATCAAAACAGCGCCAATCCCAATCACAGAAGCATCAGTCTCAAGCTCAAAAGGTTTAGAAAAATCCGGTAAAGCCAACAAAGGAGCATTTGTCAATTTCTCCTTAATTAAAGCGAAACTAGCGTCCGCCTCATCTCCCCAATGAAACTTTCCTTTCTTCATACACTCTGTAATCGGTGCCACAATAGTACTAAAATTACGGATGAAACGACGATAGAAAGTGGCAAGTCCATGAAAAATACGAACTTCACTGACAGTGGTAGGCGTGGGCCAATCACGAATAGCACGAATCTTATCTTCATCCACATGAATGCCATCTGCAGAGACAATATACCCCAAGAATAATAATTTATCAAGCATAAAACTACTCTTCTTGCGATTGACAAACAACTCATTCTCACGCAAGGCTTGCAAAACAGCTCGAATATGCTCAACATGCTCTTCCTCCGTTTTACTAAAAATTAGGATATCATCAAAATAAACCACCAAAAATTTTCCATTGAAGGGCTTCAAAACTTGATTCATCAAACGCATAAAAGTACTAGGCACGTTAGACAAACCAAAAGGCATTACCAACTACTCATACAGTCCTTCCTTCGTTTTGAAAGTCGTCTTCCACTCATCTCCAGGGCGGACACGAACTTGATGATAGCCACTCTTTAGGTCGATCTTGGAAAATACTTTGGCACCACGAAGCATGTCTAACATATCGTCAAGACGGGGAATAGGAAAGCGATACTTCACAGTTATCTTATTAATAGCCCGACTATCAATACACATACGCCATGTTCCATCTTTCTTAGGGACCAAAAGAGCCGGGACTGCACAAGGACTGAGACTTTCCTGAATATAACCCCTTTTCAATAAATCTTCAACTTGCTCCCTCAAAATTTCATGTTCTGCAGGACTCATTCTAAAATGAGGGAGATTGGGGAGTGATGCACCGGGAACCAAATCAATATTATGCTGGATATTGCGCAAGGGAGGCAACCCTGCAGAAGATCATCTGGCATAACATCCGCATATTCATTCAACAAGAATCCAATGTTGTAGGAACCAAACTCACCGAACCCAGAACATCCTTTTTAACCACTGCAAAAATACACCCCGCTTCACTATATCGCCCAACAATTCATTAGCAGAACAAAGAGAAATAATAGGCGTCTTTTTCTTCAATGCAGAAGGATTTTTAACTTTTAAAGGGCATAAATTAAAACGTGCCCCATCTTTCACAAAACTTAAAAAATTATCCCGCCCCTTATGAACCACATTAAGGTCAAACTGCCAAGGTCTCCCCAATAATAAATTGCAAGCAGTCATATCAATTATATCACATAAAATAGTATCCTTGTAACGACCGATATAGAATGGAACAAGGCATTGTTCATGTACCTTAATTTTTCCGACGGAGTTGATCCAATCAACTGAATAAGGGGAAGGATGAGGCTTCACCTCCAGCTTCAACTGTTTCACTAAATCTCCAGCTATCAAATTTTCACTGCTCCCACTATCAACAATTATCTGAATATCAACATCTTTAATCTTCCCTTTGGTGCGAAAGATACTGTGCCTCGCCGGATCTTCCTCCTCCTTTGGGGTGGTCAGCATAAGTCTATTAATCACGAACGACCCATGATCCTCCTCCTCTTCTTCATTATCATTGGGATCCTCCCAATAAACCGGAAAATTATCTTCCTCCACGCCAACATCATCATCATGATCCACCATGTTAGTACTCTTACGAAGGTGGCAGCCACTAGAAGTATGTCCAGTTTGACCACATTTAAAACACTTATTACCAAAAGTTTTGGCATAAGGGTTAGTGTTTTGTTGGTCAGTAGGGGCAGAATTAATAGTCCTCCTAGCTTGTGTGGGTTGATTAATAGTAGGACCATCACTCTTTTCTTCCGATGCCTTGGCGCCAGTAGCTTGGGATTTCTCTTGTGGTAAACCTTTGTTTCCGGAATAAGAACCCCCAAAATTCCTGAAGTTAGAACGAGGTCTAGAAAGTTGTTTCTCCACCGTTGTAGCTCTGTCAATAGCATCATCCAAAAATTCATGCGAGTGTAACTCGACAACATCCCTGATATTCGCGCGAAGTCCAGTGATAAATCTCGAGGCTTGCTGCACATCCGATTCTCCCATATCACAACAAGCCGACAAAGTATGAAACTCATGGGAATATTCAGCAACAGTTTTTGTCCCCTGTTTGCACTCCAAGAATTTCTGATAAATAACATGGTCAAAATTTCTTGGTAAGAAACGTTGACGCAAAGCCTGTCTCATCTGTGCCCATAAAGTAATAGGTTCTCTGAATTCACGACGCAGTTGGTTACCCAATTGTTTCCACCATGCAGAGGCACCACCACGCAATTTATATGCAACATATGGTACTTTCTTATCCTCAGGAATGTTCATTAAAGCAAAAAATTTCTCAACTTCATCTAACCAATCCGAAAATTCAATCATACCTAACTCACCAGAAAAAGATGGTAAATCGGCTTTAATCTTAGGCAATTGTTCTTGGTGACGATTACCTTCTCTCCTCTGATCGTCTCTAGGTCCTCCGGCCGGCGGCTCACGACGGGGAAAATCCTCTTGTCCTACAGCATCGTCTTCACGATCCGCTCCGCCTTTGGTTGACATCAACCCTCAAACCTCGCAACACCTCCACAAGTTCGGTATGACGACGAGCACTTTCTGTTTCCATACGAGCATTCGCAGCGACCAATTGTTGTAGAGTAGCCATATAGTTGAAAGGATTGTGTCGTTGTTGTCCCCTCCATTATTGCCGGCCATCGTCCAAGGATCGCTCCTTTTCTGATACCAACTAATGTAAACGCAGCGGAATCAACAAAGATAAACGAACAAACAAAGTGGAATGTCCGACCTAATTCGAATCCACGAATAGGATTTAACAAGCCAATAATGACTTCCAAGCAAAAACTTAATTTGCAGAGCAAAATTTGATTGAATAATAAAAAACGTGTTTGTTGAAGAATACAAAATAAGTATTTATAGGACCCATAAAATCTGGAAATCCTAGGTAAAAGAGAATTAAAATAATACTCAAAATATTCCTAAATTATGTTTAAGAAACCTAATTAGAAAAGGAAACGAAATCTTCCATTCTGAAATCCTCAGCGCAAGGCGCCCGCCTGGTAGCAGCCTAGGCGCCCGCCTCAAACACCGCACTGTTGGCCATGGCTTGTCCCTCGTGAGGCACCCGCATGGACAGGACTGGGGCGTCCGCCTCAAGACCGGTAAGTTCCTCCGTATCACCAGCAAACCAGGCGCACGCCTGGTGGTAACTGAAGCGGCCGCCTGGGGAGATTGTCACTAATGCCGCCATTTTTTCAGCTTCCTCCATGCCATGAACAGCCAATGCATTCCCTACATCAGTTGCATAGTCTCTTGAGAGGGCATAGTCTCTTGAGAGGATGAGTAAGCAAAAGCCCTTGTGTATATAAGAGGAAAAGTATAGACATGAGTATAAAGCATGTGTAGTTCATTTTGATCACCTAGATGGGAAGTTAAATCACTTGTAAATACATCTGTAATGTTCTGCAATATTAATTAGAGCTCATTTGTCTATGGTTCGTCCAATAAAGGCAGTACAACTGTAACAACATAATTGTGATCATCTTCTTAGCAAGTACCTACCCATTTCCAACAGAAACCTGCAAAAAAAAAAAAAAAAAAACAGAAAAGAGAAAAGAGAAATATATTATATAAGCATTTCCTAATAGAAATCTTTCTTCAAGTCTGCAAAAAGTAATAATAACAATAATTACAATAAGGAAGCATTCTGCCTATACTGTTATATCTTATCAACTAGTGTAGAGATCGTATTCAATCAAATTATCATGTATTATATATACTTGCTCTTTCATCGATAGAAAGTCAAAACAGGACAATGATACATACAATATTCAGGTTGTGGCGACTGCACTGAAGAAGGATGCAAATGTCATTAATTGCCCGATCCACAACTGATTGTTCTGGGTTGCAAGATCAAAATAGAAAATTACAAAGTAAGGCTCTAATCTAAGAGTTAAAGCCATATCAACAACATAAAATTTCACCTCATGTTAGATAAGACCAAGATAACTTGATAAGCTTAAGTATCTAAACATATTACAAATAAAAGAAACATCTAAAGATTATAAACAGATATATGAGATATTAGAGCATAGCATAATGAAAATAATTAAATGAACGATGCTATTATAGAACTTTTTCCGCAAAATAATCATTAACTCGATATCGCTCATTGGTTGTTGGAAACAAGGACAGGTATGAATATTATAACTGAAAGAAATTTCAAGTTCACCTCGAAACACAGAAGGATGCATGTAGTATATGTCTCGTTTTGAACCATGCTTGTTCTCTTGCAAAAGTTGCTGAACAATCAGTATCACTCGTAGCAAGACATCTGAGAACAGTAGAAAATTAACAACTCCTATAAAACTTCTTGCTCTTTTCAGTAGTGAAAATACTGTCATTGGAATCAATAAAATCCAAGTTCAAAAAATCAACCACAATCTCGTGAATTTTTGAGACATAAACATGAGTCCACACACGACTAACCAATCCTATGTGCTTGGCATTCCCTCTGTAGCGTAAGGATTTCCTTTCCTTTGACCAAATCATAGCTGCAACAGCTGCATATAAAACCATTAACAAAACAGGAGTGTGATACTCTGAAAGGGTATAATACAATTGCTTATTAGTGTTTACTTGTAATTTATTTTGTGCCGAAAGAGTTGGTTGATAATATACACTGACAATGGTCTCACTCCTTGGCAGACTTGTTCAAACACCTGTTTATACATTATGGTGCCTTAATAATCGATACTTAACTCCTACTCAAACACCAGATGGAACCTAGCAATACAATTTCCGCTAAGTTAGTTTCTAGTTCCATTGGCTATAAGTTAGTCATTACTGATTTCCACTCGTTGAGATATTGATTAGTCCAAGTTTTAACTCACTTGAGTTGAGTTTGCCAATTTTCACGAACTGGTTTCGGGAAATAGACCGATTGGATACACTCAAAGTTCGTTATGAATCATCAGTTCATCGGATCAAACACTGAATTCAAGCAAACGAATTTCAATAATTATTACTCATTCACGTACGATTCATTGTAACTTGAACAACTTCGAAACTACGCATTTAGAAATACACAAACCGATTGGATAAGCTCAAATTTTCTTATGCATTATCAGTTAATTGGATCAAACACTGATTTCAAGCAAACTAAATGGATTTCAAGCGATTGATTTCAAGCAAACTAAATTGGATCAACCAGAACTAAATTGGATCAACCAGGCAATTAAAAATAGGCAGAGGGGAGAACTAACCAGGTTCCAGAAGAGTCAGTGCAGTAATTTCTGAAGCGATCGATGTAAATCAATGGCGATCGTCCGCTGTGAAGATCCACAATCATTGCTCGAGTAAAATCTGCAAATCGTTATAGATGTGAATGTATGACTAAAAAGAGGAATTAACATCGTAATGCTTGAATTCGTATTCAGCATTCAGACGGAGAAAAATCGGATAACATTTGGATGCGTGTTTACCCCTAATTTTCTTCAAGAGATGAATTCGCTGTGAATTCGAATGCTTTCCCACCATTTTTGGTTTGAGTTTCGTTTCAGCATTTATTTTATTTTAATTACTTAATGATATTTTCCCTCTCCCAACCCCGCCCGCAAGGCGGGAAGCGGTGCACACTATGATTAAGGGATTTTACACTATAATATTAATTAATTTTTTTTAATCTCAGTGAAAACTTCGATGAGATGGTCTTTTTGGGATGGAGGGGAGTATATTCAAGAGTTGGGATTGATTTTTATATGTAAGTGTCAGATATATTATCCTACATTAAGAATTGACAAATTTTGTCTATAATATATCAAGATTTTGGATTACTTTCCTTAATACCAATTAGTTTTAAGGTGAAATCTCAGACTTTAAGATGGTATCAGAGCAGGTCCTTATACGTGCAGAACCAACGGCCCACGATGTTACTCAGCGTCACCCGATTAAAGTATGATGTTTTATCTTAACATCAATTGATATTAAGGGTGTGCTTCCGAAAATACTTTATGGGCGAAAGATACTGTGCCTTGGAATCAATAAAATCCAAGTTCAAAAAATCAACCACAATCTCGTGATGCATCTCGAGTGGGTTTATACGAGACATCTCGTATAAACCCACTCGAGATTCATCTCGAGTGGTTTCACTCGAGATGTCCCATTAAATTAGGTTTAAGTTTACCTTCTTTACGGGCACGGTCGAAGAGGACGCTCCGGCGACGATTACTTTGGCGGTAGCGTCGGCTCCAGTGCGGCGGGGTTGGGACGCCGGGATTTTTACTCTCACCATTATCGATTTTTCCTTTTTCCGTTGTTGCGAGTCGATTGAAATCGCCTTTCTCTCGTTCGTTCACAGAGAAGAGGGAGAGTCTGAGAGAGAGAGTGTTTGAAATGATAAAAAAAAAAAATTGATATATAAAGGGGCAAATTAGTAATTTCCCGGGATCCCTGTATTTTAAACTCCCTGTATTTAGAATTTGCCTAAGAGTAATGATGGAATTTTGGTCATTTCACGGGATCTACCATTTTGCCGACATTGGTATTGATTTTTTCTAAAAACAAAGGGTGACTAACCGTTTTGCCGACGTTCGAAAGTCAACAAAATTAAAGTCAACTGAAGTTAAGGAAGGATGAACGGCGTGAGGACCACTACTATCAAGTGTGAGCGTGAGAGTGGACCCCACAAATTGGACTGATACGATACCCACCTCCACCACCAGCAAAAACCAGAACAATGGAGAGCCAAACACACACACACACAGTAGAAAGGACTTGAAAATTGGAATCTCCCACCAAATTTTCCACTCACGAACAATGGAGACATTTCGAAACTGAAACCACAATCGCTCAGCTCTAACTGTAAGTTCACTCTTTTGATGAATTTTCTTTTTAGATCTGTTGATTATTGGTTTTTATGCAAGCTTGTAATTGGCTCGTTTGTGTGCAATAATTGTCGATTTTATTTTGTTTTAATTTTTGTTCTACCATAGTTTGAAGAGTAGTGATCAGGCGCGAATCCAGGATTTTGGAACCGCGTGTTATTGGTATTGTAAACAATAATAACAGTCGAAAATAACTTCATATATATATATAAAAAAAAAAAGTTATATATATAGTGGGTGACTGAGGTTAAAAAAAAAATTGAGCCCAACCCACCTCAAAAAAGGCTAGATCCGCGCCCCTGGTAGTGATTGTTGTGTACTGAATAGTTTCTGCTGTGTATTATTGGAATTCATATTCAAGTCATAGTAGTTTTTTCAAATTGATTTAGGGCATATTTAGAGCATTCAAATAATTAATGCTTATTTCTCGTGATTCGGAATAGCCATATGAGCAAACAAGATAAGGGTTGTGATTTTTGAATGGTTTCTGTGCATTTGGTAAATACTAAATACAGAGAAAATTATATACAGGGAACGAAATATTCCAATGCTGCCCTTATCCGTCTCGTGTAATTATACACGAGATGTAATCTATCATCTCGTGTATATGTACACGTGGTGATTCCAACGCTGCCCTTGCCCGTCTCGTGTAAGTATACACAAGATGTCATCTATCATCTCGTGTATATTTACACGAGATGGAAAGAACGCTGCCCTTGCACATCTCGTGTAAGTTTACACGAGATGTAATCTATCATCTCGTGTATATTTACACGAGATGGAAAGAACGCTGCCCTTGCACGTCTCGTGTATATTTACACGAGATGGAAAGAACGCTGCCCTTGCACGTCTCGTGTAAGTTTACACGAGATGTAATCTATCATCTCGTGTATATATACACGAGGTGATAGATGATATCTCGTGTATACTTACACGAAATAGTGTTCCCCAATTCAATTTCGTCGATTTTTCGTAAAAATCTCAATAAATTCCTCTGTATATAGTGAAATTATTTTGAAAATCCCACTCATAATTGTTTATTTTCGAATTGTGTGTTTGGTTGATCCAATTTTATTTTGTATATATAAATTGTGACCTAGGGTTTCAGATCTCAATTTGTTAATCATGACGGTTTCGACAATAGGATTGTATCCGAGCAGTGTATACGACTTTGATTTGAGCAGTCGATCTGTTGTTCCGTCGCCGTCCACCGTCGGTTCGCCGCCGCAGAAGCCGATGGTTGGCGGGCTTTCTTGCCTTTTCTCATCTTCTTCGTCATCTGTTGAGGGAAAGATGGAAAGACAGAAAAAAAAAAAATAAGTATATAAATGGGTATTTTAGTAATTTACATAGTTCCATGTATTTAACTTCCCTGTATATAACCATATCCGTGCATTTTGGAGCTGATTTTTTCCATCCTAGATCCCTCTCCATTCTTCCAACTGCTCATTTGCTACACAATATGCTATTTTATTAGTTGCATCGATTGTAGATCCGCCACACTCTAATTTAGAACACCAACAAAATTATGGCATATGATTTTGTAAACCAAATTTTGTGACATTCTTTTGTAACTTTAGTATTATCCTTTATTGAATTAATGTATCAAAAAGTAAATCATTACTGGCAGTAATGTCTAGTTTTTAGGGATTCGCTTCCACAACATAGCAGGTTCATCCCATAACCAAAAAAAGAAAATCGAAAAGGATCCTACTATAATTCCTAGATTTTTTATTTTTTTTTTTGTTTTTGGGGGGGGGTCGAGTGTGAGAATCAGTTGAGGGTTAAGAGATCAAAATTTGGCTTATCCTACGTGCATTTGATTGGCGGTTTTGGTCTGTGGGCAGGGCAAGGGAGGAAGTTACTGTTTATTTAAGTTTTTTGAGTGAAGTGTAGGGAGTAGATAAACTGGAATGAACTTATGTTACTTCAATCTGATTGACTTTCAGAAGCAGTAATGTGTGTGTAACTGAAATCAAGATGTTCATTTGTCCAAAAATAATTTGTCTGCGATATTTTCTAATACGAAAGCTTCTTGTAATCTGCAGTTGCAACTTTTGTAAAGGACTAATGGAACATGATAGTGCCAAAGAACCATTATTAGCTAGGGTGGTGGATATCAAGCCTCAAAACACCCAAAAAAAAAATCCCCAGAGAAGAAGATTTCGACGGTGTAAAAGTGCCCCTCCAGCAGAATTCGTTTTTCAAGACTCGAAAGACAAAGCCCTTGTTCCCAAAGGTGATTCTAATTTTTGTCAAATTCACCCAAGTTTAAGAAAAGTAGCTTTGTATTTGGCTTTATACCTGGGTATTGGTACAGCATGCTTTTACCTTGTTAGGGACCAGATAACGGGAAACAAAACAGATGGTTTTCTCGATTCTGTTTATTTCTGCATCGTGACAATGACCACTGTTGGGTATGGAGATCTTGTACCTAATAGTACAACCTCAAAATTACTAGCCAGTGCTTTTGTTTTCTCGGGGATGGCTGTCATTGGAATGAGTTTGAGCAAAGCAGCAGACTACCTGGTGGAGAAACAAGAAATATTGCTGGTTAAAGCATTACATATGAAAGAAAAATTAGGTCCTTCCGATATGCAGAAGGAATGTGAAACCAACAGAGTCAAATACAAGTTCTTTATGGTACTGGGCTTCCTTCTGGTGCTCATAGTTTCCGGGACTATTTTTCTAGCAACAGTTGAGAATTTGGCCTTCGTTGATGCCTTTTACTGTGTCTGTTCTACGATTACAACCCTTGGTTATGGAGATAAGAGCTTCTCGACTAAAGCAGGACGTATATTTGCAATATTCTGGATATTGACTGGTACTATTTGTTTGGCTCAGTTCTTCTTTTGCTGTGCCGAGATGCATACGGAGAGCAGACAGAGAGAATTTGTTAAATGGGTTCTTACGAAAAGGATGACAAATGTTGACCTAGAGGCAGCTGATCTTGACGATGATGGGGTTGTTGGGTATGTTTCTTGAAAATCTATAACTCAAGCATTATATTTTTTATTTTTTTTTTATTTTTATTTTTTTTAGCGAAAAGGGCAATGCCCCCTAAATATTATTGAAAAATAAAAGGTACAAAGAGGTGGAGGACTAAGCCAAAACCATCACAAAAAAAGAAAAAAACATAAATAAGAAGAAAAAAACATAAAAATAAAAATAAATAAAAGGTCAATCAAATTGCCTTTTAGGAATCCAAGGCCTTTTAGGCTTGAGGTTTTTTGATTTAGCTTTCGATCCAGATTTTCCTCGTTTCCCTTTAACCTTTTGAAAGCCATCTTCTTCATCGTAATAATCTTCAAAATTATCACAAATACTATTTGAGCCCACGGATCAACATGAACTCCTCCAACTATACCCCCATAAGTGCGAGCTTCTTGATATGCCGAAGGGGAAGTAGCAGAAAGACCGCCTTCCGGTTCAGAATCGCATTTTTCCTGAATAGTAAGAGCTTCTTTTAGGTATTTTGGGTTTATAAATTCGGGATTAAAGTATTTAGGATTTGGCATACGAGCAGAAGAAGGACGTAAGTTAGGAGCTGATGAAGCTTGAATTTGTCTAACCTTTTCTCGAACGAGATTTAGCGCTTCGCTATCCAACACAGAAGCCGTCATAGGGATGGATGGTGAGGCATTAGCCCCATTCTGAATGGCCAAAGCCCCCAACTGCGCTCCAAGCTCAGCAGTAGCAACCAGAGTTTCATTGCCTGTATTTATCTCAACAATAGCTGTGTCATCCAAGCCTACCAATTCTTCACCTTGGGAGTCAACCGTCTCATTATGGGTATCAATATCTTCACAAGCATTTTCGGCTGACGGCTTAGATTGAACAATCCCCCCATCGAGATCAACAATCTCAGCTTTCGAGCACCACTACTAGATACGACCTTTGGAGGATTAGATACAACCTGCTTTGGAACATAAACCTTTTCACCCTTCTCCACTTGCAAGGCTGATTTTGAATCCTTAGTTTTTTAATTAGGTTTTGAATCATTAAGAGAGGGATTGGCGTTTCGACAAACAAAATATCATGACCCAAAATAAAGCAATGACCGCAATATAATGGCATGTTATCGTATTCAACAGATTGAAAAAGCTAGGCATACAATCGCCACAATCCACATGTATCTTATCGGGTAATCTTTTGAGGAGCTCCACTTGCACCCGTAATTTTAGCTACACTCTGGCCGAGACAATTCAAGAAATGGCTTTATCGATAGACATAGGTTTACCAAAAATTCTAGCAAGCGAAAATAAAAAGATCTTATTGAACAAATGGATTGGCAATCCGGGAAGGCTTACCCAAACGGGAACAACAGGAGAGTCGGGCCATGCTTCCAAGAGGGATTCCAAATGTAAGTTCGCATTGGAAAGCGATTAACATAAGTGACCTCTCTTGTCCAAAGCCGCCTGGAAATCTTCTTCGTTTGATAACCGAATGAGCATACGGCGAGAATCAAGATGCCCAATTTTGAACGATCCTTTCAGATTGAACTTTGCAAAGGCAATTCTGGCATCTTCCATGGTTGGACGTCCATTAGTAAATTTACCCACAAGAGTCCACGCAAAAGGCCTTGCAAAGGCATCAATGGCCTCCTTAGACAGTTTGAGAGAAGGAAATCCTTTATGTGTTGTAGCAGGGATCAAAGGAATATCATTAATTGGTAACGGGTTTGAATGAGAAAGCAGCGACGCAAATGATTTGTTATTTGAAGTTTGTGCCGCAATGGAAGGATTAGGGTTAGCATGAAGTGGCTGCTGCCCATGTAAAGGCGGAGGAATAGGGTTTTCGAGATTAGGGTTAGCCGGTTGGGGGATTTGGTTGGGCTTGGCGAGCGTTTGAAGGGGAGGGAAAGCAACCGGATCAACCATGGAGGCTGCCGGAAGCCGGACTGCCCCTAGGGCAAACCCTAGAGACGGGAAGGAGAGTAATTTCTAGAGAGAGAAATTTCTAGGTTTTTCCGTCGATTGGACCCTCATAATCCAAGACTTGTTAATGAGCTAGAACTCAAGCATTATAAGAAACCGTAATTGAGACCAAAGCAAATTCAAACACTCTGATTATTTCTTGAATTTATTTACTTGAGGTGACATTTTTCTGCTTATTCCCCAAATTTTAATTCTTTTGTGATTCTTACTTTCCCAATTAAATTGCATAGTGTGTTTCTCAGTTCACTGATTTAGCTTTACTTTCTCCATTCAATAGGGCTGCTGAGTTTGTCATCTATAAGCTAAAAGAGATGGGAAAGATTAACGAAGAAGATATATCTCTTGTCATGGAAGAGTTTGACGCTCTGGATGTTGATCAGTCGGGGACGTTGACTGTTTCTGACATTATCCTTGCCCAATCATCTGAAACTTGAAGGTGTTATGTGATATGAGAGGTTAGTGGCTACAGCCTTCAATCTTGTGTAGAAAAATTGTTTTTGTTACTGTAATTGTATTTTACGTAAATTTTCAAACGGACATTTCATGTGCCTCTCTTTATTAAGGGTGTTTATATATGTGTGCTGGTAAAAGTGGATAAAACTCAACATTATTATTTTGCTTGCCAGCAAAACTAAAAATGGACACTCATTTATAGACGAGTACTATTATTAGACATGTGGACCTTGGCAGGTGGTTTTGATTTGTGCTTCAGCAATAACAGTAATTTTACACTCACAGAAAATGGGAAAATATAGATATATGCCTTGTACATTGGCCAAGGATGCAAATATACTCTTATACAAATTTATTGTCATATTTGCCCCTGTACTCAAGAAAAATGTGAGTATATTTGACTACCGTTAATTTTCCGTCCAAAAATTATCGAACATGCTGACTGACTGAGTAGCTTAGGTGGAATTTAGGGTGTAATACGTGGAAAAAAATTGCACACGTGAAATTTCTAACGAGGATTGCAAGAGCATATTTACGTAAATCTCATAGTACAATGGCAGGTCTGCATCATAAATCTAAGTACACGGGTATAAATCAATATTTTAACTTTCAACCATCACTATCACTATCACCATCATTGCTCGCCATCATCACTACTTCACTACCATCGTCACCGCTTACCACCACCATCACCTATAATACCACTATCGTAACCACAAATACACTATTTCACCACCACCATCACCGCCACCTCATCACTACCACAAACATCATATTCACCTCCACTTCTACGTTATCACCATCACCGTCGCCAACACTTTAACACTACCACCACCACTCAATACTCGTAACCATCTTCCACCATCGTTATTACCACCATTGTCGGCACTTATCCTTCACCAACATCAAAGCCACGGCCACTCCGCCAACATCAATATAACCAACAATATGAAAGACATACTAAAAAAAAGTAGAAGTGATGGTGCTGGTGATGGTGTTTATGGTATTGGAGGTGGTAGTGACAGCGATGGTGGTGCTAATGGTGTGATGGATGACGTGCTGAATGTGGTGTTGATAGTAGTATTGAGAAGCGGTGATGGTGATAATGGTGTTGGTGGAATGTGGCGGTGGTTGTTACGAAGAGGTAAAACGAAAATATGAACTAATGCCCGTGTACTTAGGTTTAAGATGCAAATATACCCTTGTACTGTGGGATTTATGTAAATATGCCCTTGCAATGCTCATCAAAAATTCCGCGTGTTACATCATAAATTCCACCTAAGCTTATTATTCAGCATTTTCGTTAATTTTTGGACGGGAAGTTAACGATGATCAAATATACTCGCATTTTTTTAGTATAGGAGCAAATATGGCAATTAATTTGAATAAGAGTATATCTCCATTCTTGACCTAAGTACATGAGTATATATCTATATTTTCCCCACAGAAAATAGATAATCACTTTAGGTGTATCTAACTAGTTACTATTATATACTCCATATTTTGCACAATAATAAACGTTGGCATTGTATTGTAGTTGTGTTGCATAACAAGAGAGGAGCCATGGTGGTCCCGCCCGGATCCCACGAGTGAATCGAAAACACGAATGCACCTACTGAAATCTCGTACTATTTTCTTTGCTTATACCCCCCCCCCCCCCCTCCTCCCATTTGCTGTAGTGTGCAGTATGATATCAACTATCGAGTTCATGGTAAGATTTCAAACTCCCTAAACGTGTAATTTGTACTGAAAGTCGCGCTGTTGACATATCTAACCTTATATTTTCTTTTTGCATATACTCCCCCCCCCCCTCCCTCCCTCCTCCTCCCATTTGCTGTAGTGTGCAGTATGATATCGAGTTCATGGTAAGATTTCAAACTTCCTAAACGTGTAATTTGTACTGAAAGTCATGCTGTTGACATATCTAACGGCATATTTTTATGCCGTTGGAAACTCAATATTCCTTTACATCTTGTGTTTTTACAGCATTGAATCACATGTGGTGGAATCTGTACAATTTTGCTGCATTATAACTGCAATCAGACAATTTTTTTGTCTATCGATATGATTCGTAAGCCATGGTACAAACAACAGTCGTTGGGTTCTAAAATTTTTGGGAATCTTTCTCTGTACAATAAAAAAGCTTGTACTGCTTTACTTTGGCTAGTCTCAAAAACTGTTTTTTTTTAAAGAAAAAATAATATTTATAAGGGTCATTGCCCCATTGCCCCATAAGTTCCTTTTTTTTTAAATCTATGCTCAATAAGTTCCTTTTAAATGAGTGTATCAATTTTTTGTCATTTTGGACGAAAATACCCCCCCCCCAAAAAAAATGTTGTATTATATTTTCAAAAAAAAATAAATAAATAAAAAAAAAAAAAAAAACAGAATGTTGTATTATATTTCCAGAATGTTGTATGATATTCAGAATGTTATGTTATATTTTCAGAATGTTGTATTATATTTTCAAAAAAAAAAAAAAATTAAATCAGAATGTTGTATTATATTTTCAGAATGTTATATTATATTTTCAGAGTGTTGTATTATATTTTCAAAAAAAAATAAAAATCATAATGTTGTATTATATTTTCAGAATGTTGTGAGGGCAAAATTGAAAGTTCAATTGTAAAAAGAACTTCCCGATCATTTTAATACAATGAGAAACTTAGTGGGAAGTGATTTGTTCCAAAAAGAACTTATGGGGCAAATTTCCTTTTTATAATGTACACGCACAACAGGAGCGGATTTAGCCATATGTTGAGGAGAGTTCATGGCCCGTCTAATTTTTGTAATTTTTACGGATTGACCATTTTGAATTTACTATATTTACCCGTTGAAAAGAAAAAATTAGGGAGGTCGAATTTTTGATAAATGACAATATTCGAAAAACTAGAAAATCCTTCTTACGTTTCCATATCAAAGTGAATATAGTCGTATTTTTTCTTTCATTTTATGCCAGTTGGTGTTTCAAAAGTTTCACCTATGTCATTTGAACCTGAACCTGAAATAAATAATACTTTCCCCGTCCCAAACTTATAAACCCATTTGGTGTTTGGCGTTGGAATTAAGGAAAGTGGGTAATGGAGAAAGTGTTGTGGGTATAAAAGTAAAATAGGAGAGAGAATGAGTGGAGGGAAAAGTAAAGTTGATTGGTGTTGTGAGTATAAAAGTAAAATAGGAGAGAGAATGAGTGGAGGAAATAGTAAAGATTCTTTGCCATATTATCTTATCTTATCTTAGAAAAGCGGTATGTAGGTTTAGGATGTCCAAAATGATAAAATGGGTATGTAGGTTGGGACGGAGGGAGTAAATAGAAACCCCAAAAAAAAAAAAAGGATTCTTCCAAAAATCAATCAAATTTCACAAAAGCCTGGCAGCAGAAAAAGAAGCAGACGAAGAAGAAGTAGATGTCTAATCGACCCCTGCGTACAAGCAATTTGGGCTCAATCAGAAAATGTCACGTTTCCTTTTGACAAATATGTTTTGCCTTTACTACAAGATTATTTCGGTGAGTCACTATAGGCAAAAAAAAAAAAAAATCTCATTTAATTATTTTAAAAAAAAAATATTTTTCTAAATGACAAGTCTTGAAAAGTATTTGAAAAAATGACTAATAAATTCGGTGAAACTCGCTATTGACAGTAACGAGTTCCTAGTAGTGAGTTTTGTGAAACTTGCTATTGGCAGTAGCGAGAACAAGTTTACCCTTTTTCACAAAATTTGGTTATTTTGATAAATACTTTTTTTCAAAGCATGTCATTTAGATAAATTTGTTTATATGTTTGTAAGAAGTAGGGGTGTAAATGGTTCGGTTTGGGAAAATTTACAGACCGAATCACTAGTCATCGGTTTGGAAAAATTTCAAATCGAATCAAACCAAACCGCTATGGTTTGGTTCGGTTTGGTTTAAACCGCGGTTCAATTATTCGGTTCAGACCGCGGTATAGTCCGTGATTCAGAAAATAATTTAAGACTACGGTTCAAGTCATGATTCAGATCGCAACTTATTTTCTTATTGTTTAAATTTTTCGTGATCACGGAGGAAGAGCAAAAATGCGAGTGTTTAAGAGACTAGAGGAAAAAAGAGGTCGAAGGAAGAAAAACACTTTACAATGGTGATCGTGGAGAGAACTTGGTTATTTATGTGTCATAATGAAAATAACAAATAATGAAATTAATATTAAATAAAATACAAAAAGGGGGTTATGATTAGTTTATGTACATTTTAATAAAGATACAAAAATATTAAATAAGATTCAAAGCATGGATTGGGATTAGTTTATGTAATGTAGTTCGATTTGACGGTTTGGTCTCGCGATTCGGTTTGGTGGTTCAGTCTCGCGCTCTCAAGTTGCAGTTTGGTTCGGTTTGGTTTGATTTGGTTTGGGAGGGTCAGATCACAAACTGAACCATGTGATTTATCAATATTTGAAATCGAATCGAACTATTCATACTTGAAAACCAAATTAAACTGCATAGTTTGATTCGTTTCGATCTCAAATCGCGTTTTGAATCGAATCATTTAAGCCCCAGCAAGAAGGAATAAAATGAGAAAAAGAATATTGATTTTGGGCCAATTACAATGGCTATTGAAAATCTGTAATACGTCTATCACTTTCAGATTCAATTTAAATTGATTTATTTAGAAACTGTATGACAGAAGATAAAATACTTTACTATCCTTGAGAATTAGGGTAGATTGGATATTTAATGTCTCATTATATTACTTACTCCCTCCGTTCCACAATTTTATGTACTTTTTGTGTCAGTGCGAGAATTAAGATAAAATGTGATAAAAGTAATGTGTTGTGAGTGTAAAAGTAAAATAGGAGAGAGAAAGAGTGGAGAGAATAGTAAATTTGAAAAGTGTTGTGAGTAGAGAGAAGTGGGTCCCATTTTCATTTTGAAAAAGTGCAGATTATTGTGAAACGCTCAAAAAAAGAATTTTTTTACGAATTATTGTAGGACGGAGGAAGTATTTATTTGTTTGAATTGAACGTCTCATTATGTCATTTAATGAGTTCAATATTTGTTTAATATGTTATTAGGCAATGATTGTTAGAAGATTTTGTTTGCAAAAAACATTCGCATTAACTACTCCCTCCGCCCCACCTCAATTGGTCCATTGAGGTGGGATACGATTTTTAAGAAAAATTATTAAAGTGGGTAAAAATTAAAGGAGAGAGAATGTAAAAGTTAAATGTGTGGTAGAAAATAGGAAAGAAAATATAAAAGTTAAAAATATTTAATAGGAGAGAAAATGAGTGGGAGGAATAGTAAGTTAAAGTGGGTATAATGAATGATTTTTTTGTAAATATATGGAGATGATAAGGGTATAAATATATGAAAAACTTTCCATTTAAGGAATGGATCAATTGAGATGGGACGTCCCAAAAAGAAAAGTTGATCAATTGAGGTGGGACGGAGGTAGTAGTTTTTACTATTTCGAGAGTCCCCAATGAGCGGCTCAGTGATAAAGTCAAATTTCATTTTCAGTGAAGGTTAGGTTGGATTTCTCTTCTCATCTCCAGAATGGGACATTGTAAAAAAATTGATCCCTCAATAAAGTCCCCATAGGAGAAAGCCAATTTTTGAAGTTCCGTTACAAACGAATTGCACCAATGAGACATCAAAATTGCATAAGATCTTAATCCTGAGATGGCTAAAAACTTAATGAAAATTAGCATGTCCTCCCCTCTTGATTTTATTCTCCCATGCCCTCCTAACCCCATGGACCTCCAACACCGAGGGTGTTAGCGATATTGTCCCACGTGAGAATCGATAAATTTTGTCTATGACATATAAAGATTATGGGCCAATTTCATTAACACCAATTGGTTTTAAGGTCAAACCACAGACTTTAAGATGATATTAGAGCAGGTTCTTTACACGTGCAGACCCAACGGATGTTACTTCGCGCCACCCGATTGATAAGTTCACGTTGTAAGCTTTGGCAAAGCCCGCTATACGTGAGGGGGCGTGTTAAAAATATTATTTCACATTGAAATTGACAAATCTTACCTATAAAAATTCTTGATTTTAAGATAAAATCTCAGACTACTTTAAGAGTTAAAAAAAAGGACTTAAAATGGAGTATATTTTGGAGTATATTTTGGCCTAACTCAGAGTTTAGATAACAATGAAAATGAAAGTTATTCAAAAAGACCGAACAGTCCTCACAAATATGATTATTATTACAATCATTATCCGGGAATTTACAAAGCTGCAAATTCATGTCAAGTCGATGAAGAACACTACCAAAAAAAAAAAAAAAGGGAGAGAAATCAGAGGGAAAAACAGAGAGATATATCTATTCTAATTAGATTATACGAAGGGTTTTACATTTCCTCAAATCCATGGCTTCCCTCTACCTTCTCCGGCTCCGGTTCCGGTTCCAGTCCCACTTCCGGTTGGCCAGCAACGAAATCCAAGATCCCCTCACCTGCTTTTTCACCGGAAACCTCGGATGCCGGAGGAGAAGTCCGGCCGAAAACGACGACGGCGACGAGGAAGAGGGCAGTGGAGAGGAGGAGAGGCCAAAAGTAGGCGAGAACATCGATTAAGCTAGGAGCGATGTAGATGATTGAAGCGAGGATGAGAGAGAAAGAGAGAAGGAATAAGATGTGGAATTTGAATTTGAGAAGCTTTTCAGGGATCTCCATGTTTACTTTTTTAATCGGAGTGAAGTGAGGTGATGGATTATGGGTTTTTGTAGGCTTTTAGGGAGAGACAGGGAAGAGTGAGAATGGGTTGGGAGAGATTGTTGGACGTTTATATCTCTGCACAGATTCTCTCTGTCCAAATATTTGTTTCTTTTTACTCCCTCTATCATAATTTTCTTTTTCTTTTTTTTTTGGTCACGTCCCTAATTGTTTTTTTATTAGTAGGTCTTATAAAAAATAATGCATTTTTTCTAAGCATAAGAAAAAATTATTTTTATACTGGCACTTAATAATACATGTACTGACACTTTTTTACACTAATACTGACATTTAATATACATGCACTGACACTCTTTACACTGGCACTTTGTTACACTAACACTGACACTTTGTTACACTAACACATACTCCCTCCGTCCCATAAAACCTTACCCGATTAATACGAACTCAGTTCAACCAAGTTTAACTTTGACCAAACTTTAATATCAATTTACTTATCATAATAAAAATCTAAAAATTGTTATCCATAAAATAACCAAATTATTTATCAATAGCAATTATTAAAATTTCATTAGAATGAATAAATTGATATTAAAGTTTGGTCAAAGTCGATGTCGATTGACTTGACACTATTCAAAATGGGAAAGGTTTTCTGGGACGGAGGGAGTACACTTTTTTGCACTGACACTTTGTTACACTAACGCTGGCACTAGCGGGGGAAACAAAACACGTTTTTTCTAAGCTTAAGAAAAAATGCATTTTTTTGTAAGATTTTGGCTCCCAAATTATGAGTTATATTTTATATTATTTTTAAAATAATAAATAATGAATGATGTTTTGAATTTTTATATCCTCTTCTTCATATTAATTTATAAAAAAAAAAAAAAACCAATACTCTAATTTTTACCTAATTTAATTGTTAATAGAGTTTTGAACATTTATATCATTGATTCTCTACTCATTCTTAATCTTTTCTTAATAAGCGTACAAATGCGTGGTAGGGCGCTTGATCCGGAGCAGAGGGAATATTATTTATCTGTCATGCTTCCTCCGTTTCAATATAAAATATCTATGAATATGCGGAGATTATGAAAAAAATAAATTTTCTGAGCATGAAAAGTAAAGTAAAAAAAAGAAAGTAGGGTATGGAGTTTTTATTGTGAGTATTACAAATAGATATTATTATCATTTTGGATAAATATTCTTCATAATGAAACGTCAAAAAAAGTACTGTAGTATCTTTTACGTTGAAACAGAGGGAATATGTAATAGTAAATAAAATCGTTTGTTCCAAATGTGTGATATTTATTATGACTAGATTGACTCCCGTGCGATGCACGGGGCGTTACTATATACTCCTTCCGTCCCACGAAAATATGCATTTTTTGGGGGAGCGGGAATTAAGGTAAAAGGTGAAAAAGGTGATGTGTTGTGAGTGTACATGGTTGGGTAGGAGAGAGAAAGTGGAGTAAGTGGGTAATGGTTGTGAGTAGAGAGAAGTGTGTCTCATTTCCATTTTGGAAAAGTGCAGATTATTGTGGGACGTCCAAAGGGATCTTTTTGCAGATTATCGTGGGACGGGGGGAGTATTCAAAAGACAAAAATTGTACAAAAATAACAAAAAAATCAATTCGTTTATACATTATAGAATACTTCCTTAAAGACTACATTGTCAGTACATAAAAATTAGAAAACAATAAAATAGGAATGAAACAAAAATCATAAGGAATATGCATATGTCTATATACAATTATGTAGTATTTTATCATTTAAAAAAGTAAATAAAACACACGAACATGTTTATCATATACGAAATAGTCCAAGTTATTGAAATTAGTAAAAAAAGGTGAAGATTGGAAATCTAGTTAAAAAAAAGTGATATTTTATTTATTTTTGATAAAGAGAATTTTTTAAATAAAAACAAAATATTTGTTCATACCAAAAGGATAGTACAGTTATCTAATAAAAATTAATATCATTCTTTTTCAAATTTATTAATACTTCATTTACTATGCTTTAAATATTTTTAAGAAAATTAAATAAATTGTTTGATATATCGAACTAAAAAACACAATAACCATATTACCCCATCTCACTTACTCCCGTGCGATGCACGGGGCGTTACTATTAAAATAGAAGATCAACATTGGGTAAATATCTACCTTGAATTTTATGAATATTCACAGCGTAAGATTAAAACAGTAATTCAAAGATAGTAAAATGAAAAATATATTATCGTATAATTTAAAATATTTATTCCAAAAAATTATAGATATCGAACTATGCTTCAAAGAATTTTTTTAAAATAATTAAATAAATTGTTTGATATATCAAACTAAAAGAAACCCAATAACCATATTATCCCATCCCACTTATTAAATTGAATCTCAAACTCACATTCATCACACTCCCCATATATATATATGTATAAATACACACACACACACACACACACACACACACACACACATATATATATATATATATATATATATATATATATATATATATATATATATATATATATATATATATATAGATTATTGTTATATTAAATAACCATATACTCCCTCCGTCCCGCTACAAATCACACACTTTCCTCTTTGGGTGTCCCGCTACAAAGCACACACTTCCTAAAATGACAAAGAATATTTACTATTCCCTCCACTCATTCTCTCTCCTACATTATTTTAATACTCACAACACCATTATAATTTACTATTCCCTCCACTCATTCTCTCTTCTATTTTACTTTTACACTCAAAACATTTATATCATTATTTTTTTTCTTAATCCACGCATGTACAGTAACTGTAGCATTTCTAATGGGACGGAGGGAGTATACTTTATAAATACACAACGATTTTGTTTATAAAAATTCAAATATGCGACAGAGGGAAATGTCAGAATTGACCTTAAATAAACGGATGACACATGTCCGAATGAAAAAAAAACCTCCTGCGTACACGGGCCAATGTCGACACGTGTACGGAACGCGCCATTTCTAGAACAATCCCAGCCTGCCACGTTTATTTTGAGGCGGGTTATTTGCAATTTTGCAAGGATGTGAAATGACTAAAGTGCTCTTCACAGTCCTTTTAATTACAACTATCTTGTAAGTACAAATATCAGATTGAAGGGCACTAAAATAAATCTAGTGTTACATCCGTGTGATGCACGGGGAAATATTGATGCTTAAAAAGAGGGAAATTAAATAAAATGAGTAAATGAGAGAAATATTTTTATTCATTGTGAAACACATCTTTAAAAGACAACATTGTCGGTGCCAATGTCAAAAGAGAAAGGAAGAGCATCATTACATATGAATTAGGGGTGTAAGTGGTTCGGTTCAAACGGCGGTTTGAGACCGTACCGAACTAAACCATGCGGTTTGGTTTGGTTTTCAAGTATGAATGATTCGGTTCAGTCTCAAATATTTACAAACCACATGGTTCGGTTTGGTTTGTGGTCTGACCCTCCTAAACAAAACTAAACCAAATCAAACCAAACCGCGGTTTGAGACCGCGAGACCAAACCACCAAATCGAACCGCGAGACCAAACCGTCAAATCGAATCACATTAAATAAACTAATCCTAACCCTTGTTTTGTATCTTATTTAATATTTTTGTATCTTTATTAAAATTTACATAAACTAATCATAACACCCGTTTTGTATTTTATTTAATATTAATTTCTTCATTTGTTATCTTCATTACAACACATAATAACCAATTTCTCTTCACGATCGCCATTGTAAAGTGTTTTTCTTCCTTCGACTACTCTCTTCCTCTAGTCTCTTAAACACTCGCATTTTTCGCTGGGACGGAGGGAGTATTTTGGATAAATATTCTTCATATTCATAATGAAACGTCAAAAAAAGTACTGTAGTATCTTTTACGTTGAAACAGGGAATATTTAATAGTAAATAAAATCGTTTGTTCCAAATGTGTGATATTTATTATGATATGAATGTAATGTAGTAAGTCATTTGATGGAGCCCGGGAGATCTTAAAATAAATATCACTATTTAACAATTTGTTTAAAAAGAATATTCATTTTAATAAATTTGGATTAAGGTCTCGATTGTTTTTCATTTTCAACTCTTATTAAGATCTAAATGGGTGGATTCATAATATATAACACAATTTAGACTGTTTTTTTTTTCTCCATTCAGATCTGAATGCATCTTATTTTTCACTTAATTTTCAGATATAAAACTATCACTTATTTGCCTTTTCATTGATTTTTTTCATATATATCTCTTTCATAAACTCGCAATTTTAAAAATACTCAACCCAAATAATAGATCAACAACCATTCATCTCATCTCTGTAATTCATTAAATGTTATAACCCTAATTTTATACGTGAATTCAAATGAATATTCAAACAGTTTGAGTAATTCAGAAATCAGTATTCATACGCTACCTCTTATCAGTTCAGTCAAATTCAGACATAAAATCAGATTTCACCACGTAACACTTAAAAAAATCAAACATCACCTAAGTATTTGTCTTTTGTGTATGATGACCAGTTTAAACATAGATCTTCTTTAAAAATTAAAGAAAAAAATACATCTCTTTAACGATTATAGATCCTTAACTCTAGAAATGTAGATGTGTTTGTTTTGAAATGTTGTTTGTAACAATAACAACAATAATAATAACAATAAACATTAGTTTTAAAATGATTTGGAGTCGGTTAGTATGTGTCATTAGACGTGCTCATCCAGGTACGATTTGCAGTTTTCAATTTTGAACTGTCAATTTCCGATTCTGTGAAAAGGGAAACCGTATTCGAAACGTGTAATTTCGATTTTCGGTTCACAGTTCCATTTATTTATTATCTTTATATGTTATTTAAAGTGGAATGTAACTGAAAATAGTTAAATAATTAATAGAACTTCAAATCCATTAGATTTGTTATAAAATTCATTTAAAAGTATAAATTTTATAAGGAAATGTTAGTTTTTTTAATGAAATTGCTTAGTTTTTTAATGAATTTAGTTAGTTTATTAAGGAAATAATAACAAAATTATGGTTCAAAAGTCACGATTTTTACGGTTTTCGGTTTTCGGTTCTGAAAATGGTGGATCTGTATTTGAATCGTGAAATCGCTGATTATGATTCCCACGATTCTCGATTCTTCCACGATTTCGATTCTAGCAGATTTCAATTTTTGATTTTATCCACCGATTCTTCCCATTTTCGAGTATTTTTGTGCATGTGTATTTGTCATGCGAGCATTTTATTTTATTTTATTTTAACCATTTTATCTAAACAGAAAATTCCAGGTTGTAAATGTCATCCGGTGGTACAATTTTGTTGAGGATTTCTTACCAGCCATAATATCGCATTGACTCATGTGTTACTTGGCTAATGTGTCGGCTACTTTATAATGTCCTTTTAAATAAATGTCATCTGACCATTTTTGTTTTTTTTTTTTTTTTGTTAGTGTGTGGCTGTCATTTTTTTCTAATTTCTTTTTCAAGATTTAAGAAAGACAGTTATTATCATCTACTCCCTCCGTCTTACGTTAGGTTACTCATTTATTGTTGAGAATAAAAAATAAGGAGTGAATATATATAATCTATCTATATACTCCTTGTAGGACTTTTGTATGGCTTCTTTAAGACTTAACAGAAAAACTGACGAGAAAAGTAACGGAGATTGAAAGAATAAAAGAAATCAAGTCGAGTCTTGTATTTGATACAATCTCCGTAAGAGTTATTTGTCCCGCACAGGTGCTTACGGTTGAATGACAAAACTCTCGTAAGATAAAACGACTTTTTATTAGTTATAAGGAGCACTCCAATATAACTAATCTACGAACAACACAATGTTTTGAAACTTTGGACTTGAACGGATTGAATGCAACAATATGCAATGATTTGGGTATGATAATCTATCTTACTAGAGGGTAGGAAGGGTAGAAGTGCAGTATATATGAATTGAAATTCGGAGGGAAAGGTATAAATAGAGAGTCAAGGGTTTTGTGTATTTTCCCACGAAGAGACACAACTTTCTGTTTGAAATAGTGCCTGTTCAGGATCTGCTCGGCCGAGTCAAGTAACTCGCTCGGCCGAGCACCCAGCCGCACGGCCGAGTCAAGAGACTTGCGCGGCGTGCAAATCATCTTGCTCGGCCGAGCATACTTGTGCCTCGCCCGAGCAAGCTAGTCCGAGAGACTTTTGGCCTATTTATGTGCTTTCTACTCGGCCGAGTCAAGGACTGCTGCCGTGAGCACATCAAACAAAACTAAACACCTTTTAATTAACTCTCGTTAAGTTACAAAAGATCATTGTCATTAATTCTCATTCACCCTAAATGGTTTTGAGACATTAAATGAGTTTAATAATCTACAACAAATGTAGAATACATTTTGTAACTCAGTTCCGTTAACACATAACGAACTTCCGTTAGAAATCTAGGTCAACGTTAAGTCAAACTTAACTTTCCGTTACCCATTTCCAACAATCCCCCACATGAATGACAATTAATGCATGAATGCAATTTCGTCCAAAGTTCAAAGCGAACTATTATTACATCGGAATAGATAGCTTGTGGCTCAATCTTCCCTAGTGAAATATTATCGGATATACTAGCCATTTGGTAGCGAGTCGCTTTGAACCAGTGACCGTCGGATGTATACCAAGACAATAATACTCACATAATAATAGCTCTAACAATTGTTGTTCTCACGTTTTTGTCCATTTTGGCCCCGGACCGTATCTCATTCATAAGCGTTCATTTAGAGGCGGCCTTATTACCTCTCACTTATATAGGTGATTCATTCTATAAGGAGTATCACGCACTACTCCACCCGTAGGTATAGAAATCATTAAAAGTTTTCTCAACTTATCCTTACCACCGCCGTACGTGCTTGTACTAGGATGTTCGGGAATGAGTATTCAACATCTCCGGTTAATAAACCGAGTTGTTATTTCCAAGTAACTCTACTAGAACTTATAACTTGGTTGTCTCATTGAACCAAGGGCCTGAGATCTCCATTTCTCAAGGTTGAGTGTCCGCTATAAGTTCTTTTGTCGTGGGTTTTAAACCCATTCCCCATAATAGTTTATACAGTTGATCTCGATTTATACCTTTAGTAAACGGATCCGCTAAGTTATCACATGACTTTACATAATCAATAGTGATAACGCCATTCTTGATCAACTGTCTAATGGTATTGTGTCTACGACGAATATGTCTAGACTTACCATTATACATACTACTCTGTGCCCTTCCTATTGCCGATTGACTATCACAATGTATCATAACAAGAAAGTACAGTGTTTATTCCAACAAGGAATATCCTCCAGGAAGTTCTTAAGCCATTCTGCTTCTTCCCGCCTTTATCCAAAGCTATAAACTCGCATTCCATCGTGGATCCGGCTATACACGTTTGTTTGGAGGATTTCCATGACACCGCTTCCTCCACCTATTGTGAATACATATCCACTTGTGGATTTAGAGTCTTTGTGTCCGATATCCAATTGGCATCACAAGATCCTTCTAATCTTCTTGGATATTTATTGTAAAGTATCCCATGATTTAATGTATACTTTAAATATCTTAGTACTCTCATTAGTGCTTTCCAGTGATTAGTACTAGGATTGCTTGTGAACCTACTTAGTTTGCTTACTGAATATGCAATGTCTGGACGAGTACAATTCGTTAAGTACATCGATCGCCAATTATTCTTGCATATTCCGGTTGAGAAACCTGGTTCCCCTTTGTTCTTGACTAAATGTATAGCCAAGTCTACATGTGTTTTAGCCGGAGGGTCATCAAAGACCTTGAATCTCCGAAGAACATTCTCTAGGTATTGGGAGTGTGAAAGAACTAATCCTTCGATGTTCTAGAGATCTTTATCCCTAATATTACATCGCCTAACCCCATGTCTTTCATGTCAAAGTTCTTCTTTAACATGCCTTTGGTATTCATGATCAAATCATGATTACTTCCCATTATGAGCATGTCGTCTACATAAAGACAAACGATAACGAATGATTGAGTATGTTACTTTAATGTAGACACACTTGTCACATTCATTGATCTTGAATCCATTCGATAACATGGTTCTATCGAACTTCTCATGCCATTGTTTAGGTGCTTGTTTTAGTCCATACAAGGACTTTACAAGTTTACACACCTTTCTTTCTTTACCAGGAACCACGAACCCTTCAGGTTGTTCCATGTAAATTTCTTCATCAAGTTCTCCATTTAGGAAAGCAGTCTTCACATCCATTTGGTGTATCTCAAGATTATGCACTGCTGCAATAGCTATGAGAACACGAATGGATGTGATCCTTGTGACAGGGGAGTATGTATCAAAGAAATCATATCCCTCTTTCTGTCTAAAACCTTTGGCTACTAGCCTAGCTTTGTACTTATCGACGGATCCATCCGCCTTATACTTCCTTTTAAGGATCCATTTGTAACCCAATGGTTTGCAACCTGGAGGGAGATCAACTAATTCCCAAGTATTGTTGAGCATTATGGATTCTATTTCACTGTTAATGGCCTCTTTCCAGAACGAACTATCCGGACCGGATAAAGCTTCTTTAACAGTTGATGGTTCGTTTTCTAACATGTAAGATAGAAAATCAGGACCAAAAGTCTTTTCCACTCTTG
The DNA here is from genome assembly GCA_022495995.1 of Adenophora triphylla var. japonica. NCBI lineage: Eukaryota > Viridiplantae > Streptophyta > Magnoliopsida > Asterales > Campanulaceae > Adenophora > Adenophora triphylla. The sequence continues at coordinate 22,202 of JAFEMH010003181.1, read as the reverse complement.
CCCTTTTGCTACGTCTCGGTTCTTCATCTTCTATTTGAGAAGGACCGGTTGTAGACTTCATGTGTTCTCTTATTAGAACCTACATCTTTCCCGTCCTTAACCGGAAAAATGTTTTCAAAGAATACCGCATTCCTTGACTCTATAGTCGTTCCTATGTGCATATCCGGAATGTCCGATTTGTGCACTATAAACCGATAGGCACTACTATTATTGGCATATCCAATAAAAACCACGCCAATGGTCTTTGAACCAATCTTGACTTGTTTAGGCTTAGGTACTTCAACCTTTGCCAAACACCCACACACTTTAAGAGATTTAAAACATGGCCTACGGTTATGCCAGAATTCATAGGGCGTTTTATCAATACCTTTCTTGGGTATTTTACTAAGAACATAATTTGAAGTGAGTATTGCTTCCCCCACAAGTTGCTGCAGTAAGCCCCGAACCCGATCAAAAAGCGCGTTCATCATCTCTTTGAGAGTACGGTTTTGCGTTCAAAGAACTCCATTAGACTGAGGGGTATATGGAGCCGTTGTTTGATGAATTATGCCGGATTCCCAACATAATCCTTCAAACGGTGCTTCATATTTTCCACCTCTATCGCTTCTAATTTTCTTAATTTTCAAGTTAAGTTGATTCTCAACTTCTTTCTTATAAGTCTCAAAAGCCCCTAAGGCTTCATCCTTACTTCTTAAGAGATAGACATAGCAATACTTAGGTGCAATCATCTATAAATGTAATGAAGTACTTTTTACCTCCTCGAGTTTGCACTAGTTTTAAATCACATATGTCGGTGTGAATTAACTCGAGAGGAGTTGTGTCTCTTTCGTATGGCATTAAATGGCGACTTTGTCATTTTTGCCTCAACACAAAGTTTCGCACCTATTAGTCGTAGTCGATTTAGTCATTTGGATTAAATCTTGTCTCGCTAATTTCTTAATGGTGTCGAGGTTTACATGTCCTAATCTATCATGCCATAAATTAGAACTTTCCGACAAGTAAACATAAGGAACACAACTTTTATTCATCGCACCTTGGCGGATCACAGTCATTACATTCATTTTAAAAAGGCCCTCCTCGAGGTAACCCTTTCCAAGAAACAAACCATTCTTGGTTAGTACAAATTTGTCGGATTCGAGTACTAGTCTAAAACCGGCCTTACTAAGCAAAGCGCCTGACACCAAATTTTTACGGATGTCTCGGAACATGCAAAGACATCCAACAAGGTTACTTCTTCCTAAGTCATCTTCAAAATCACGTTTCCAATGCCTTGAACATCGGAGGTCGCAGAATTTCCCATGTAAAGCTTTCTTCCGGAGATGGGAGTATAGGAGGAGAAACTTTCCTTGTTACCACAAATATGGCGGGTAGCACCGGTATCTATCCACCACGCTTTAGGGTTCTTTTCCAAATTTGCAACGTTGGCTTCAAAGACAACCGCTGCAAAGTCTAGGTCCATGTGGTCAACATTGTTTGCCTCTTTCTTCGGGAGACGACAATTCCTTGACAAGTGGCCCGGTTTGCCACAATTATAGCAAGACCCCTTGAACTTCTTAGAGGTCTTCTTCTTCCCTTTCTTAGCATTCCCGGCAGTTTCGGAATGCTTTCTCTTTGTACCACTCGTGCTAGCCTCGGCGAGATTGACCTTAGCCTCCATCTTGCCCTTAGCAACCTTGGCCTCATTGATTCTATTATTCTCTTCAATTTGAAGATGAACAACAATGTCTTTCAAGGACATCTCTTTGCGTTTATGCTTGAGATAGTTCTTGAAATCTTTCCATGAAGGAGGCAATTTTTCAATGATAGAAGCCACCTTAAATGGATCATTCATGATCATTCCCTCGGCATCAAGCCCATGTAGAATGATTTGAAATTCATCTACTTGAGTTGTTACCGATTTGGAATCGACCATCATAAAGTCAAGATACTTACCGACGACAAATTTCTTTGACCCGGCATCCTCGATCTTGTACTTCCTTTCCAAGGTGTCCCACAACACCTTGGCTAACTCGACCGTACTATACACATTGTATAGTGCATCGTCAAGTCCATTCAAGATATAGTTTTTACAAAGAAAATTACCGTGAACCCAAGCCTCCTTTGCCATTTGCCTTTGGGGTCCGGATCACCTTTTTCTACCGTGAGGATCTTCCTTTAAGAAGCGGTGCAAGCTTAAGGTGGTCAAGCAGTAAGAGCATCTTCTGTTGCCATCTCTTGAAATCCACACCAAAATGAATTTCGCGGGTTTCTCACCATGACCGAGGTGATGAGTTGTAGGAGCGGGAGCAACATGGTTGAATGTAGTATCACCTTGCGAAGGAGGCGTCACATTCCCTTGACTAGATGAAGTGGTGTCTTTCTCGTTTGCCATCTTGATGATCTTGAAGAAGCGAAAATAACTCTTACGATTGTAGGACTTTGTATGGCTTCTTTAAGACTTAACGTAAAACTGACGAGAAAAGTAACGGAGATTGAAAGAATAAAAGAAATCAAGTCGAGTCTTGTATTTGATACAATCTCCGTAAGAGTTATTTGTCCCGCACAGGCGCTTACGGTTGAATGACAAAACTCTCGTAAGATAAAACGACTTTTTATTAGTTATAAGGAGCACTCCAATATAACTAATCTACGAACAACACAATGTTTTGAAACTTTGGACTTGAACGGATTGAATGCAACAATATGCAATGATTTTGGGTATGATAATCTATCTTACTAGAGGGTAGGAAAGGTAGAAGTGCAGTATATATGAATTGAAATTCGGAGGGAAAGGTATAAATAGAGAGTCAAGAGTTTTGTGTCTTTTCCCACGAAGAGACACAACTTTCTCGTTTGAAATAGTGCCCGTTCAGATCTCGCTCGGCCGAGTCAAAGAACTCGCTTCGCCGAGCACCGAAAGCCGTGACGGCCGAAGTCAAGAGACTGCACGGCCGCGCAAATCATACCGCCGGCCGAGCATACTTGTGCCTCGCCCGAGCAAGCTAGTCCGAGACTTTTGGCCTATTTATGCGCTCGCTTCGCCGAAGTCAAGGACTCTCGCTCTGAGCATATCAAACAAAACTAAACACCTTTGAATTAACTCTCGTTAAGTTACAAAAGACCATTGTCATTAATTCTCATTCACCCTAAATGGTTTTGAGACATTAAATGAGTTTAATAATCTACAACAAATGTAGAATACATTTTGTAACTAGTTCCGTTAACACATAACGAACTTCCGTTAGAAATTCTAGGTCAACGTTAAGTCAAACTTAACTTTCCGTTACCCATTTCCAACAATCCCCGCATGAATGACAATTGTCACGTGAATGCGGTTTAAGGTCGAAGTTCAGGGCGAACTATTATTACATCGGAATAGATGGCTTGTGGCCTTGAATCTTCCACTAGTGAAATATTATCGGATATACTAGCCATTTGGTAGCGAGGTCGCTTTGAACCAGTGGCTGTCGGATGTATACCCAGTGAATAATACTCGCGCTAATAATAGCTCTAACAATTGTTTAATGTTCTCACGTTTTTTGTCCATTTTATTTTTGGACCGTATCCCATCGTTCATAAGCGTTCGTTTAGAGAGCCGAAGCCTTATTACCTCTCAACTTATATGGAGTGATTCATTCTATATCAGGAGGTATCATGCATTTTACTCCACCCTTGCTAGTAGAGTGATAGAAATCATTAAAAGCTTTTCTCAACTTATCCTTACCAGCTTCTTTGCATGTGCTTGTACTAGGATGTTCAGGAATTGAGTATTCAACATCTCGAGGTTAATAAGTACCGAGTTGTTATTTCAAGTAACTCTACTTAGAACTTATAACTTAGTTGTCTCATTGAACCAAGGGCTGAGATCTCCATTTCTCGAGGGTTGAGTGTCATTATAAGTTCTTTTTGTTGTGGGTTTTAAACCCGTTCCCCATAATAGTTTATACGAGTTGATCTCGATTTATACCTTTAGTATTAAACGGATCCGCTAAGTTATCCACGTGAGTTTACATAATCAGTAGTGATAACGCCATTGGCTTGATCAACTTGTATGCAATGGTATTGGCTGTCTGACGACGAATATGTCTAGACTTACTGCATTATACACATTGCTACTGTGTTGCCCTTCCTGATTCTTTGATTGACTATCACCGTGTATCATAACGACGAGGCACGGAGGTTTATTCCAGCCAAGGAATATCCCCTCCAAGGGAAGTTCTTACGCCATTACCGCTTCTTCCCCGGCAGCTTTATCGAGAAGCTATAAGGCTCGAGATTCCATCGTGGATGCATGGTTATCACAGCGTTTGTTTGGAGAGTTTCCCATTGCCTGCTCCTCCAACCTTTTGTGTGAATACATATCCAGCCTTGTGGATTTAGAGTCTTTCGTGTCTAGATATCCAATTGGCGTCATGTATCCTTCTAATACTTCTTGGATATTTATTATGTACCAAAAGTATCCACGTGATTTAATGTATACTTTAAATATCTTAGTACTCTCATTAGTGCTTTCGAAGTGATTAGTACTAGGATTGCTTGTGAGCCTACTTAGTTTAACTTCTTGAATATATCGATGTACGCGGCCGAGGTACAATTCGTTAAGTACAATCGGACTGCCAATTATTCTTGCATATTCCGGTTGAGAAAGCTGGTTCCCCTTTGTTCTTGACTAAATGTAGAGCCAGAGTCTACGAGGGTGTTTTAGTAGGAGGGTCATCAAAGACATTGAATCTCCAGAAGAACATTCTCTCTAGGTAATGGGATTGTGAAAGAACTAATCCAACTTCAGGATGTTACTAGAGATCTTTATCCTATAATATTACATCAGGTAATCCCGTATGGCTCCCTTTCATGTCCAAAGTTCTTCTTTAACATGCCTTTGGTATTCATGATCGAAATCATGATTACTTCCTAATTATGAGCATGTCGATACTACTGTAAAGACAAAACGATAACGAATGATTCAGATGTTCCTTTAATGTAGACACCTTGCTTGTCACATTCATTGATCTTGAATCCGATGCGATAACGCATGGTTGTATCAGACTTCCTCATGCCATTGTTTAGGTGCTTGTTTTAGTCACAATGAGGACTTTACAAGTTTACACACCTTTTCTTTCTTTACCAGGGAACCACTTGAGACCCTTCGGGTTGTTCCATGTAAATTTCTTAAATGAGTTCTCCATTTAGGAAAGCCGAGTCTTCGCATCAATTTTGGTGTATCTACGAAGATTATGCGGCTGGCTGTGATAGCTATGAGAACACGAATGGATGTGATCCTTTGTGACCGAGGAGTATGTATCAAAGAAATCATATCCCCTCTTTCTGTCTGGAAACCTTTGGGCTACTAGCACTAGCTTTGTGCTCATCTGACGGATCCATCCGCCTTATACTTCCTTTTAAGGATCCGTTGTAACTTGCAATGGTTTGCAGCAACCTACGGAGGGAGATCAACTAATTCCCAAGTATTGTTAGGCAGCATTATGGATTCTATTTCCTTTGTTAATGGCCTTCTTTCCCAGAACAGAACTGTCCAGGACCGGATAAAGCTTCTTTAGCAGGTTGATGGATTCGTTTTCTAACATGTAAGATAGAAAATCGGGGACCAAAAGGTCTTTTTCCAGCTCTTGCCACTTTATACGTCTCGGATTCTTCATCTTCTATTTGAGAAAAAGGACTTAGGTTGTAGACTTTCATGTGTTCTCTTATTAGAACCTACATCTTTCTTTGTCCTTGCTTAGGAAAAATGTTTTGAAAGAATACAGCATTCCTTGATTACATGAATAGTTCCTACGTGCGTATCCAGGAATGTGGAGGTTGTGCGCTATAAACCGTAGATAGAGCACTACTATTATTGGCATATCCAATAAACACAGGTCAATGGTCTTTTGAACCAATCTTTGACTTGTTTGAGGCTTAAGTACTTGAACCTTTGCCCAGGTACCCCCCACACTTTAAGGTATTTAAAACATGGCCTACGGTTATGCCATAATTCATAGTGGCGTTTATCAATACCTTTCTTGGGTATTTTATTAAGAACATAATTTGAAGTGAGTATCGCTTCCCCACAAGTTGTCAGGTAGCTGAGGCCCGATCAAAAGCGCGTTCATCATCTCTTCAGAGTACGGTTTCAGTTTCGGCAACTCCATTAGATTGAGGGGTATATGGAGCCGTTGTTTGATGAATTATGCCGGATTCCCAACATAATCCTTCAAACGGTGCTTCATATTTTCCACCTCTATCGCTTCTAATTTTCTTAATTTTCAAGTTAAGTTGATTTTCAACTTCTTTCTTATAAGTCTCCAAAAGCCCTAAGTGCTTCATCCTTACTTCTTAAGAGATAGACATAGCAATACTTAGTGCAATCATCTATAAATGTAATGAAGTACTTTTTACCTCCTCGAGTTTGCACTAGTTTTAAATCACATATGTCGGTGTGAATTAACTCGAGAGGAGTTGTGTCTCTTTGTATGGCATTAAATGGCGACTTTGTCATTTTTGCCTCAACACAAACTTTCGCACCTATTAGTCGAGTCGGATTTAGTCATTTTGGATTAAATCTTGTCTCGCTAATTTCTTAATGGTGTCGAGGTTTACATGTCCTAATCTATCATGCCATAAATTAGAACTTTCCGACAAGTAAACATAAGGAACACAACTTTTTATTCATCGCGCCTTGGCGGATCACGGTCATTACATTCATTTTAAAAGGCCCTCCTCGAGGTAACCCTTTCCAAGAAACAAAACCATTCTTGGTTAGTACAAATTTATCGGATTCGGAATACTAGTCTAAAACCGGCCTTACTAAGCAAAGCGCCGGACACCAAATTTTTACGGATGTCCGGAACATGCAAAGACATCCAACAAGGTTACTTCTTTTCCAAGTCATCTTCAAAATCACGTTTCCAATGCCTTGAACATCGGAGGTCGCAGAATTTCCCATGTAAAGCTTTCTTCCGGAGATGGGAGTATAGGAGGAGAAACTTTCCTTGTTACCACAAATATGGCGGGTATTGCACCGGTATCTATCCACCACGCTTTAGGGTTCTTTTTCCAAATTTGCAACGTTGGCTTCCAAAGACAACCGCTGCAAAGTCTAGGTCCATGTGGTCAACATTGTTTGCCTCTTTCTTCTGGGAGACGACAATTCCTTGACAAGTGGCCCGGTTTGCCACAATTATAGCAAGACCCTTGAACTTCTTAGAGGTCTTCTTCTTCCCTTTCTTAGCATCTCCCAAGTTTGAATGCTTTCTCTTTGTACCACTCGTGCTAGCCTCGGCGAGATTGACCTTAGCCTCCATCTTGCCCTTAGCAACCTTGGCCTCATTGATTCTATTATTCTCTTCAATTTGAAGACGAACAACAATGTCTTTCAAGGACATCTCTTTGCGTTTATGCTTGAGATAGTTCTTGAAATCTTTCCATGAAGGAGGCAATTTTTCAATGATAGAAGCCACCTTAAATGGATCATTCATGATCATTCCCTCGGCATCAAGCCCATGTAGAATGATTTGAAATTCATCTACTTGAGTTGTTACCGATTTGGAATCGACCATCATAAAGTCAAGATACTTACCGACGACAAATTTCTTTGACCCGGCATCCTCGATCTTGTACTTCCTTTCCAAGGTGTCCCACAACACCTTGGCTAACTCGACCGTACTATACACATTGTATAGTGCATCGTCAAGTCCATTCAAGATATAGTTTTTACAAAGAAAATTACCGTGAACCCAAGCCTCCTTTGCCATTTGCCTTTGGGGGTTCGGATCACCTTTTTCTACCGCCGGAGGATCTTCCTTTAAGAAGCGGTGCAAGCTTAAGGTGGTCAAGTAGAAGAGCATCTTCTGTTGCCATCTCTTGAAATCCACACCAGTGAATTTCGCGGGTTTCTCACCATGACCGAGGTGATGAGTTGTAGGAGCGGGAGCAACATGGTTGAATGTAGTATCACCTTGCGAAGGAGGCGTCACATTCCCTTGACTAGATGAAGTGGTGTCTTTCTCGTTTGCCATCTTGATGATCTTGAAGAAGCGAAAATAACTCTTACGATTGTAGGACTTTTGTATGGCTTCTTTAAGACTTAACAGAAAAACTGACGAGAAAAGTAACGGAGATTGAAAGAATAAAAGAAATCAAGTCGAGTCTTGTATTTGATACAATCTCCGTAAGAGTTATTTGTCCCGCACAGGCGCTTACGGTTGAATGACAAAACTCTCGTAAGATAAAACGACTTTTTATTAGTTATAAGGAGCACTCCAATATAACTAATCTACGAACAACACAATGTTTTGAAACTTTGGACTTGAACGGATTGAATGCAACAATATGCAATGATTTGGGTATGATAATCTATCTTACTAGAGGGTAGGAAGGGTAGAAGTGCAGTATATATGAATTGAAATTCGGAGGGAAAGGTATAAATAGAGAGTCAAGGGTTTTGTGTCTTTTCCCACGAAGAGACACAACTTTCTCATTTGAAATAGTGCTCGTGATCGGGATGCGCTTCGGCCGAGTCAAGTAACTCGCTCGGCCGAGCACCAGGCTGCACGGCCGAGTCAAGAGACTTGCACGGCCGTGCAAATCATACTGCTCGGCCGAGCATACTTGTGCCTCGCCCGAGCAAGCTAGTCCAGAGACTTTTGGCCTATTTATGTGCTCTGCTCGGCCGAGTCAAGGACTCTGCTCGGCCGAGCATATCAAACAAAACTAAACACCTTTTAATTAACTCTCGTTAAGTTACAAAAGACCATTGTCATTAATTCTCATTCACCCTAAATGGTTTTGAGACATTAAATGAGTTTAATAATCTACAACAAATGTAGAATACATTTTGTAACTAGTTCCGTTAACACATAACGAACTTCCGTTAGAAATCTAGGTCAACGTTAAGTCAAACTTAACTTTCCGTTACCCATTTCCAACACTCCTTTTGTCCCGCTACAAACCGCACACTTTCTATTTTGGACGTCCCATTACAAACCGCACACTTCCTAAAATGGCAAAGAATATTTACTATTCCCTCCACTCATTCTCTCTCCTACATTATATTAATACTCACAACACCATTATAATTTACTATTCCCTCCACTCATTCTCTCTCCTATTTTACTTTTACACTCACAACATTTATATCATTATTTTTTTCCTTAATTCCCTCGCAAACAGTAACAGTGCGGTTACTAGCGGGACGGAGGGAGTATAATAACAAGGTTTTGGTAAATCATTTGACATTGAGGGGCGATTTGGTCTTTTCACGCAGTGGCAATTATACAATTAACAAGGCAGAAAATACACATGCAAGTCTTTGATTGGCCCAAAAATGTTTTTTTTTAAAAAAAAAACCAAATTGGACACGTGTTGTCCGTTGAAGCAAGGGTAATTGCGTCATTTCCATGGCGCTAAAATTCATAATTTTTTTTCCTCTTTAAATAGAGACTTCTTTCATTTGATTTGGATATAAAAAAAAAATCCTCTTTTTTAAATATAAATTTCTTTATTATCATTTACTAAGTTTTCTATTTCTTTTTAGTGAAAATTAATTAAGTGTGAAATATTTTTTTTATTATAAATGATGATAATAATTTTACTAATAAACAAATAATGAATATAAAATAAAATAAAATAAAATTGATGGGGTATAGGATGATAAGTTGTAATGGTGTTGAATATGTATAAACAAAATCATTGTGAATATATAATGTATATATGGTTATTTACTATAAAATAATAATAATAATTTTACTAATAATAAAATAAAAAATATAAAATAAAATAAAATAAAAGTGGTGGGATATAGGATGATAAGTTGGAATGGTGTTGAATATGTATAAACAAAATCATTGTGTATATATAAAGTAGAGTATATGGTTATTTACTATAATAATAATCTATATCTATATATATGTAGGGCGGAGTGTGATGAAAGTGAGTTTGAGTTTCTATTTAATAAGTGGGATGGAGTAACATGGTTATTGAGTTTATTTTATTTTGATACATAGAATAATTTATTTAATTAAAAAAAAAAAACTTTGAAGCATTGTAAATAAAGTATTATAAAAGTGTCAATTTTTCTATATGTCTCAACAAATTGTGTATTTATAAACACGAATATTGGGAAAGATATTCATCATCATTAATACATTGCACTTTGTGTAAAGCGGCGACACTTTATGGCTTCGGGGGTCCCAGGCTTTCACGATATGCATTTCACACCGTGGCAAAACTGCAAATAATTCGTCCTGGAAGCCACGTGGCAGGTTGTGATTGGGTTGACTACGGCGAGTATATACTAGGCGATTTTTTTTTTTTTTAAATTTGGACACATGTCTCCCGTTCAGTGAAGTGCATTTTAGAACAAAATATCAAGTAACTAAATGAGCTATAATCTCAATTTTTGTGAAATGAAATAAATTACTTTTATGAACAATTACCCAAATAAAGTGGATAGTAAATGATTTATTTTCTTTCTTATTTTTTTATTGGTTAAAATCATGATAGCCGTAAATTACACGGGCCTAAATAGGCGCGTGAATGTATTAGGGTCTTTTTTTTTGTAAACATTGAACACGTGTCGTCCGTCTGTGGAAGTGCAATTACAACATTTCTCTGGCGCGTGTACTTCACGCGCCGACAACGGTTCGTTTATGCAGTTTTTTTTTTTTTTTTAGAAATTTTGACACATATCGCCCTTTTATTAGCTGGCTGAATTATCGATTTTTTCACATCCGCTTTCTTAACCCTCAATTATTTTATAATAAATTAATTTTTTAAAACTTTTTTTAACACCAAAATTCATTATTTTTGTTTCTCTTTAAATAGCTACTTTTCCCGTTTGATTTCGACAGAGAGAAAAAAAAATCTCTTTTTTAAATATAAATTTATAATTATCTTTTGTTAATTTTCATTTTTTTTCAATATATTTTTAATAAAAAATAAATAAGTGTGAAGTATTTATTTTTAATTATAAATGATTATAATAATAATAATAATAATAATAATAATAATAATAATAATAATAATAATAATAATTTTATTGATCATAAAAATAAAGAATATAAAATAAAATAAAAGTGATGGGGAATAGGATGATGAGTTGGAATGGTGTTGAATTTTTATAAACAAAATAATTGTGTATTTATAAAGTAAATATGATTACTTAATATAATAATAATTTATATATATATATATATATATATATATATATATATATATATATATATATATATATATATATATATATATATATATATATACAAAGGTTTTAACCGCCTCTTAGCCCCCTATAAGTGTGTTTGAGATTCATTCTTGAAAAATTGATCTAACGCAGTAGAGATTCCTCCTTCTCCCCAACTGTGTTTCAACTGCCCCACTCCTCTCCTACACAAACCGCAAGCCTTCCGTTCTCTTCTTCCCCGTTAGCGGCCATTCTTCTGCAACCTTCTATCTGCTCATCCGCCTCACCGGCAATCGGACTCCGATTCCGACTCGGAGAACGGTTGCGATCCCGTCAAATACGAAGATCGAGAAGGAAGCGGTCTCTGAGGGAGAAGGCAACGAAGGCACGGCGAAAGCGTGGAATTTGAGACCAAGGAGAGGCGAATATGAGGCGGCGGTGATGGTGGAGAGAGGTAGTGGCGGAGGTACGAAGTCAGGGAAGTTGAGAGGCAGGACGATGATGATGGAGAGAAAGGAGAATTCGAGGCTTTGGATATCACTGTCGAAAGATGAGATTGAGGAGGATGTGTATGCATTGACCGGACAGTCGCCGGCCAAAGAAACGGCCAAGGTCCGTCCAGAAGAAACTAGATGTAAGTGGAAGCGCATTTTCTTCTTCTTCTTCTGATTTTGATTTTGATTTTGATTTTGATTTTGATTATTCTATGAATGTTATTTTTTTATGCAAAATATTTTCCCTGGATTGTATATGGTAGGATTCACTGCGGACACTTATCGTGTTCGCTGAATGCATGCGTATGTGTGTTGTGAGGCTTCATAATTTAATTCATTCAAGCTTTGATGAACAGGCAAATGGAACAAGAACCAAATTTGAATAAATTGTCCATTTCGATCACTTATTAAAATAGAAATTTAGGTCACACGCTTAAAAAATTATAAATTTCGGATTTTGTGAACGAGGAGATAAAAAAATTGCAAAAATCGGATAAGTATGGCCAAAGGAGGAGAATTGGGCGACCAATGAGGAATTATAGTAGAGCTTGAGGCGGAGGCGATAGTGGTAGCATCCAGGTTCTGCTTCTCCAGTTGGTACCGGTGTTTGATTTATAATTGCTGAAAAAAACTGATACATTGAAGGAAATGGAAAATGTGATGAAATGTTTTTCATTTTACCGATTGCATTTTTGTGTGTGTGAAACATTGGTGTGGTCATTGGCCATACAGTGTTGTGTTAAGTCTCATCTGCAGTTTCGATTTGCTCAGTTATGATAATGAGCATGTTGTTGGCAGGGTCGGAAATGAAGTGCACATTTGGGTTTGGGTAATTTCCTTTAGGAGGATGTTGTATTTTCATTTAATTTAATTTTAATTTATTTTATGTTGAAGAATGAAATAGCAAGTACATGTAGCAATATCTCCTCGACCGTTTGTAACCTCCCTCTCCTCGGTTAAAAGAAAAACTTCCCTACTCCTCACATACACTCTCTCTCATCCGCCTACTCAAGAATCCCTCCTTTTTGGATTTCCTTTAGGCCACCCAAAGTCTGATCTCGGTTAAAAGAAAAACCTCCCTACTCCTCACATACACTCTCTCTCATCCGCCTACTCAAGAATCTCTCCTTTTTGGATTTCCTTGAGGCCACCCAAAGTCTAATTTTAATGGCTTCAACTGAAAGATAGTATCTAAAGCATGGAATTCTCTTTCTGATCTTCTCTTTCTCCACTTTTTAACCCCATTTACTCTTTCGTATGCGTTGTTCATCCATTTTATTACTATGGTTTTTAAAAGGTATGGACTGATTTTTGGTTTCTTATTGTTGGCACCAGTGCGGCCACAACGACAAGTGAAAGACACCGAACTGGTTGTGATTGCGAAGGGAAGTTGCAGAACATGTGTTTGTCTCTTTGCTTATCTTCGTTTCTCACTCTTATATACTCAAAAGATTGAATTCGGTTCTGCTCTTCTTAAATCGAAATTCCCTTATTACATTGACGTTTCTCACCATAATTCCTATTTTACTTTTTTTTTTTAATTCGTAATCTTATAGAAACAACAAAAGAGATTTATTTCGTCATTCAAATCACCGCAACATGTAATTAATCGTCAGGTTGTGTGTCTCTTATTTGTTGTTTGATTTTTGTCATTCTTCCTATTCAATTTATTAAATTTTTGTCCTGATATCTCACTTTCTCATTTTTTTTTAATTTTCTTTGCAGGAGAGCCTGTTAGCAAATTATTAATTTGACTTCATTGTATCTTTACTCCGGTCATTTAATGATTATGAGACAGAGGGAATAGTTAAAATGAGTATGTAAATTTGAACATGTTGAAAGTGATTTCGATAATTCTTAATTAAAACATGGATCATACTTTTGATCTCTATTTCAAGTAATTATTTTCTGTTTTTAGTTTCATTCTTTCAAGAGAGTTTGTAATGATCAGTTGATCACAATAGGTTGTTTTGTTAATTACACTTTTTTTTTTAATTTAAACAATGTCTAATTGATTTGGAATGTGGTGTTGTAGGTTCCGTTCAGTAATGAGAATGGGGGACATTTGTGGATATAAGGCTTCGTCATCTTATGAAGAATTTAGAATTTGAGTTGAGGTTAATTATGATTTTGTGGATGATGTATAATATTCATGCATCAGGGTTTGTATGAAAGATAGAAACTATGCATTTACGATGGTTCTCGATTAGACAATGTGATGATTCTCGATTAGTCAATGATGTATGACCGAATAAGATTGCGTTACAAATTTGGCAATACAATATATATTATTTTGGACTTCCTATAGGGTTGAATAAGTGTTGAGTAAGAATATAAGAGTGGATGACATTTTTTTAGGTTATAAAATAATACTTCCTTTGTCTCAAAATGAGAGTCCAGAAAATATTCAAATTTATTCTTGATCAATAGCATATATGGAAAAAAATTGACTTTTATTTTAGGACGGAGAGAGCAAAAGAGTTAGTACGTGAGGTTTACATCAAAGAGTGTAATGGCTTGGGGTGATTTACTAAGAGAGTAATAGTTGGAGTGAGATTTGGGTGTATTCCACTTTGATATTTCATGCTTGACCCAACATTTGTTTTTGTGTTCAGATGCTCTTTAATATGGGTGCTAGAAAGATTGTTATTTTAAATATCAATGCTATTTGATGTGTACCATATAATAAGGATGTGAATCCGAAATGCAAGAGATGATTGTGTAGCTTTTGCAATTCACCTATTTTGGATGTTCAATAGCAAGTTGAGAAAGGGCTTCTCATTGAAATTTATTTGCATCTTAAGGGCTCACAATTTTTTATGTTGATGTGTAAACTCATACAAGGTTGTTGCTGAGTTAAAACTCTCATGTCATATGATTTGTAGATGTTCAACCATACATATAGTAGTTGGTCAACCAAACAGATGGAGAGAATGTATTTTTTGGGTAATTATCGTTTACACTCTTCACCTTGAACTAGGATTACAACCATGATTAAAACATCATAGTTACTATTCGGTTACATTTAAAACGTCATATAGTTAGCATGCGATTTCAGTTTTTTCCACATCTTTTTCTTTTCATGTTGTCTCCCTTTCCATATTGCCCCGTGCCAATGGCACGGGCATTTGAGTACTAGTATATATATATATATGGGGGATTGTGATGTATGTGGATTTTGGTTTCTATTTAATAAGTGAGACGGAGTTATATGGTTATTGTGTTTATTTTAGTTCGATATATCAAATAATTTATTTAAAAAAATAATCTTTGAAACATAGTAAATAAAGTATTACTAAATTTTAAAAATAATGATATTAATTTTTATTCGATAAATGTACTATCTTTTTGTATGAACAAATCTTTTGTTTTTATTTAAAAATTTCTATTTTTCAAAAATAAATAAAATATCACCTTTTTTTAACTAGATTTTCAATCTTCACCTTTTTTTTACTAATTTCAATAACTTATTTCGTATGATGTGATAAACATGCTCGTGTGTTTTATTTACTTTTTTAAATGATAAAATACTACTCCCTCCGTCCCGCTCGAAGTGTCTCAACTTTCCTTTTTGGGCGTCCCATTTAAAGTGTCTCAATCCCAAAATAGAAAGTTTTTATTATTTTTATACTCTTTCTACCACACTCATTCTCTCTCCTACTTTACTTTTACACTCACAACATTCTCTCTCCTAACTATTCCCCCCACTCATTCTCTCTCC
This sequence comes from Adenophora triphylla var. japonica, assembly GCA_022495995.1. Lineage (NCBI taxonomy): Eukaryota > Viridiplantae > Streptophyta > Magnoliopsida > Asterales > Campanulaceae > Adenophora > Adenophora triphylla. The sequence continues at coordinate 6,832 of JAFEMH010003181.1, read as the reverse complement.
TATTTAATTTTTCATACTCACAACATTTAACCTTTTTCTCTTTCTTACCTCACTTTCCTTAATTCCCGTGTCGATCTCATTTTGAGACACTTCGGGCGGGACGGAGGGAGTACAAAATTTTATATAGAGAAATGCATATTCCTTATGATTTTTGTTTTATTCCTATTTTATTGTTTTCTAATTTTTATGTACTGACAATGTAGTCTTTAAGAAAGTATTCCATAATGTATAAAAGAATTGATTTTTTGATTTATTTTAGTTCAATTTTTTTCTTTTGAATTTTTAGTAAAGCCCCCGTGCATCTGTTATTAAAGTAGGAGTTGTGAGTGAGTAGGAAAGAGAAAGTGAGGTAGAGAATAGTAAGTGGATAATTGTTGTGAGTATGACAAGTGGGTTTCATAAATAAAGAAGTATTAAAAAGTTTCCTTTTTAGAAAAGTGTGATTTTAAAATGGGACGCCAAAAATGGCAAAATGGGTAAGGTATTATGGGACGGATGGAGTATATTATAATAATGCTCGGAAATAGCCGCAAGACAAAGAGCGGTCAGGATCTATCTTCAACCACCATAAAAAGCGGCTGTGATTGTCTCCAGAAATAACTTCCTATTGACTTTAAAGAAGAATGGTCCAGATTAATCCATAACTGCCCTCATCTGATGGCTATTATTAAACGATTTTATTTCTTTTTAATTTCAATCGTTGGATTATTTTTAGTAACTCTAATGAGCGATTTTCTTTATTCATTTTTTTTTTTTTGGCAAAAATCGTATTTTCATCACTGAACTATAACATTTATATTTTTCAAAATGTTCTCACTCAACTATTTTTTTTTTCAAAATGTTCTCACTGAACTTTTATATTTTTCAAAATGTTCTCACTCTGTTAACAAATTCGCTTAAAATTTAACGAAATCTAGCCACATTAAATATGCATGATTAAGAAAATAAAAAATTATTAATTGTATTTTAATTAAAGTCGTCAATCAAAGTTCTAAGATTTTACGTACATATAAAATATTTTTAAATTATAATTATAATTAATTAGTCACCTAAGTGAATTTTTAGAAGAGAAGAAACAAATTGAATTGAAATGTTTCATAGATTGAATCAAATATTAAGATTGTAGTTTAACAAAAAAAAATTACATTCTTTAACTGGGTTAATCAATTTAACTATTAAGTTCAAATCAAGTAAGGCTAAATATTATCTCAGTGATGCTACTGATGTTCGGGTGATAATATAAAACTTTGACCATACATTAAGACAATTGACCTCTCCATCCCCCCTATCGCATAATACGTTATACACTTTTATAGGACCGATCAAATTCATACTGTCACCGTGCCATTAGCACGGATAAGAGTACTAGTTAATTTATAATGAAAGTGTCATAATTATTTTTACTTATTATTTCTCTTTGATATATAATATATTACTACACACAATAAATTAATAAATAATTGAAACAAGTTTCGATATAATATAAGTGCCCTGCTTTGGTAAATTTGTTTAGCTAGCAAATGGGATTAATAATCCTGAAGTCAAGTGTTTGACAGGAAAAAAGGCAACAGTATAAATTATTCTCTTCACCGGGATTAGCTTCTTATCCCCTTCTTATTAATCCCAATGGAATGGTGATATTATTAATGAGGGTATTAGAAGATGGCGGATAAAAATATTTTTGACGAAACTACCCCCAATATATATGTCAAATATTAAATGACTTGGCCTTCCATATTTAATTCTCTCTATACAAAATGTTAACAGGTTGTCAATTTAGAAAAAAAAAAGTGCTAATTTTCTTTAATTGTGCCCTTGATTTGATTGTCTTTTGATAATTGTTAAGGGTAATTTGATCTTTAAAAGAACATTGACTTGTTTTATGTGATTTCTATCAAACAAAAGTTTTTTTTTCAATCAGGATTATTAGGAAGCGTCATTATTAGATTATCTCAAAATATTTCCATCTTGAATCAGTTGAATTATGAGGTTCGGGTTCAGGTTTTACGAACAACATAAGACCAAGCATCACAACTGCATTGAGGACCTCATTGAAATAATTACTAATGGTTTGGCCCGATCTCCTGAAGTTGTAAGCTATGATTTGATTTTTCTTGTTGTGTGCAAGAATGGATAAAAAGGTAGCTACTTTTTCCTCTAAAAGAAACATATTTCGAAGAAGATACTCCTTTCTCTCTAACCAAATCACAAAGGACAGTGAATGTGTGCCTATCCATTCGCAAGTTGTTGATGCATGACATGTCACATTCTTTAAGCATCCTATCGAGCTCCTCGATTTGCTTGGGAATCTTATCAATTATACTATACGAAACATTGTCCTTCAAATATCCATTTTCAATCATGTACGTGACTGCAGTTGTCATCATGTTGTCTGATGTGTGCATAGTGACGTAAATAGCATGCATTGCAATAAAAATTGCCATCTCCTCCTCATTCGTAGATGAATCCATTTCTATATAACACATAAACTATGATAAATATTCAATGAGAAATGAATATATATATATATATATATATATATATATATATATATATATATATATATATATATATTTATATATATATAACACATGCATACTCCTTTGCAACCATTTTGACATTCATCAATTTCTTCCTCATTATCTCGTGTTGTCTGTCTTTGAAGGAGGGATCTTACTCCACTGGTTTGTTCATTTTCAAAGTTGTTACTTCTAGATTATCTATTTGGGATATTATACGGTCTATTTCTTTTATATTAAGGTTATTGCAAATTTGTTTTATTTGTTTTTTAAATGGGCAATCTCTAGCTATATGTCCAGTTTTCTACATAAAAAGCATTTTATTGTCTTTTTATAGGTATTCGAATGTTTGTTATTTTTTCTGTATTTCTTATTGTTGTATTTATTTCTATATTTTTTCTTATGGCTTGAGTTTTTATAATATTCAGGAGCCTCGTTTGCATATTTTTTATTTGTTTTTCTATGTTTCCTGCTGTATGTGCTGTTTTTGTGGTAAGGACTGTAATTTTGTTTCTTTTTATGGGGTGGTTTTAATCTTCCAAATCCAAATTGTTCACACCAATGTCCTAGTTCTTTTCTTGTTTGTGCGCTTTTCTTTTTTAATTTAATACTTAATCTTTGATCTTGGCAAAGTTTTAAACCAGTAATATTTACGCAAGTAATTAGGTCTCCATAGGTTAATATTACCATTATAAGAGATTCGGCCATATTTTTGTTCTATTGTGTCTTTTACCTTTTCTGAAAATAGTCCTGGTAATCCTGTAATAAATTTTTCTTTCCAATAAATGTTATTTGGGTCTGCCAGGTTAAAATCTCTTTGCAGGAAATTGTCTTTATACCATTTGAATTATTCCAATTTTCTACACTTTAAATTTTGTAGTATTTCTGAGTTTCTTTCTGTATATAAATCTATATCTCCTATGAAATGGGTAGTGATATTGAATATTAGTGTTATTAATTGTGCTTAGGTGCGAGGTCTTCCTTGTTCATCTAATAAGGGTTGTCCTTGAGCATCTATTCTTACAGAGGATAAAATTTCATTTTTTATTTCATTTCCTAATAATTTATCCCACCATGTGCGTAATTGTCCAGTAAAACCTAAAATTAATACTATAGAACAATATGATGAAATATTAGAAAAAATTAAAGAAATTAAGGAACCAGTTATAAAACGAAAATTCCTAAGACAACTAGAGAAAACCATAAATGAGGAAAAATCAGAACCTTCAACACCATCTCAATATGAAGATGTGGTACAAATATTCCAAGACAAAAAGAAACAAATTTCTTCAGTAGATCTACAAAGAGAAATCAAAGAAATAAAACAAGAAATAAAATTATTAAAACAAAATAATTTAGAATTACAAAAATCACAAAAAGAATTAGAAGCAAAAATAACAATACATGAAATTAAAAAACAAATAAGTGCAACTTACAAAGGAGAACCTTCTAAAAAATTGGATGAACAATTTCAAAACCCTTTTTCAAAAGCCAAAGGAATAAAGATAAACACTAGAGAAAATACAGAAACAGAAACAGATTCTTCAACAGAAGAGGATACAGAAGGAAGTGTATATGCAATAAATAAAGTTAGGTTTCAAAAATGGTATGTCACCATAAAAATGACAATAGGAACTTTTACATATGAAGGAATAGCCATGTTAGACTCAGGAGCAGATTTAAAACTGCATAGAACAAGGTATAATACCTTCTAAATATTTTATTAAGACAAAACAAAACCTTTCAGCAGCAAATTCTTCTTTATTAAAAGTTAAATATAAAATACCAGAAGCTCATATATGTAATAATAACATTTGTTTTAAAACAAGTTTAATACTTGTAAAGGATTTAAATACAAAAGTAATATTAGGAAATCCCTTTTTACAAATGTTATATCCCTTTAAAGTATCCAAACAAGGAGTAGAAACAAAGATACTAGGACAAAAAATAATATTTAAATTTCTATATCCAGTTTCTACCCATGATGTAAACAATGTACAAAAAAACAAATATATCAAAAATAAATTCATTACAAAAACAAAATTGAACTTCTTAAAAGAAGACTTACATAATACAAAGTTAGAAGAGAAATTGCAACTCAAGAGAATGCAAAATTACAATCGAAAAGATATTAGAAAAATTTGAAAAAATCTTAAGTGTTACGACACTCCCTACGGCATTTTGGGAAAGAAAGTTAAACATGTCATAACATTACCATATGAAAAAAGAATTCAATGTCGAAAGAATGATAAAAAGTCAATTCTTACTATTAAAAAGTCAAATTACTATTCTCTTTTACGTAGCGCTCATTAGGAGTTCTTTCCCCTTGCTTATTTCTTTTTAGATTATATTCTAATTTTATTGTTCTTATTAAGCTTATTATTCTCATGGCTTTAGTTAGTTATAATCCGATCCTTTGCATTATTTTCTGACGGTGTGATTGGTGTAACAAATGGCACACGTACCTAAGAATGATAAAAGTCAATTTTACTATTAAAAAAGTCAAATTACTTTATTCTACTGTAGCAACTTCATTAGGAGTTTCTTTCCCCTATGCTTTATTCCTTTAGATTATATTCTAATTTTATTAGTTCTTATTCTTATTATTCTACATGTTAGTTAGATTAAATCGATCCTTTGCATTATTTTATATATATATATATATATATATATATATATATATATATATATAAACTAAGCAGGGAATTTCAAGACAAATATAAAAGCCTTCCCAGCTTTTTTTTCATGTAAGAAAATTTTGGACACTCACTCAGGAAGAAGCTTAGCTTTGCTTTGATGTTTATATAAACAAAGATAACTTTTTGGTTTTGAAAATTCTTTGGCCTATCAAAACAAGCTACTCAGGAATGGTTGACTCGTAGAGATGAATTCATTGTTGATACTAATTTCATCAATTTTTACTTTTTTATAACTGAAAGCTGTTGGACTGGGAGATCATCGTAAGTCTGCAACCTGTGGGATTTTGTGAAAAAGTTCTGAGACTCAGATTTTTTTTCCCTCACATTATTATTACTATCAACTCAAAGCATGTTCCCAGTTTCTTTAGTTTTGAGCCAGTGCCAATCAAGTGAGAAGGCATCCAGCACAAAGCGCATTGGTTGATATCTTTTCGAGAAGCCATTAGTGGTGTGTAGTATAGTAGATTCTTATGAAGTTTCAGTGTATCGGATCCGAATTCAGACAATTATAATTCGTGGAAGAAAAGGATAGGGTGAGATTGAATCTAATTGGGTATACCAGTGATTCTGATTAAGTGGTGTTGTAATATCTAATATTAAATCTGTAGAAAAAATATAACACCATAGCAATTTACAAGTACTGTAAAAAATTCAACATAATAGTTTGAAGCAAAAATAAAATTAAAAAATCACAACACCCAATTTCAAATATACCTAAACTTGATTTCCACAACCACCCATGAAAACTCCTAATTCAATTGATATCACATCCTATATTTAGCCACAAATTGGGACTATAAAGAAAGTCGAGATACTGGGGGTGGGTTTATGAGGGTTAGTGGCTCGATCTTGAAGATGAAAGAAAGAGTATGGGTTCGATCGGAGGCGGTGTTGGTGGGCGGCAAGAATCTGAGATGACGATGGTGAAATATAAACATGGAGTTAAAGACAAGGAAGAATTACTGTTCTCTGGTTCTCCTTCGGCTCATTTTATTCGGCGTCGCTTGATGCAGCTTCTACTCTACGCTTCCAGGCGGTTTCTTCCCAAGCCTTCACAGGGTGATGCGCGAGAGTATTGTTTCTTTCTTCTATTTATCGGTAGTAAGCAAGTGATATGGAAGGGATAGGTACGAATAGGTACATTAATCAGCGCTAAGAAGAGGGGCAGAGATAGGTACGAAAATAATAATCCCGGCGTTGCTGATATGGAAGCGGATTAATAATACACTCCTCCATATCCAGGGGGATAATTAATGAGAGGATTAAAGAATAATCCCATTAAAATGTTTTAATCATTACTGATGCCTATATTTACAACCAAAACACCATATTAATGTTTCACTTTGGTTGAGAGGTAAGCTTCTCAAACCGTAGCTTGCCGGTTTTTCCATCATCCAATCCAAAAAGAAAGAGAATGGAAAGCCTGCGAAAAAGAAATGAAGACTTTGTCGAGGAACGAAGCTTCGTCTGCTTGTTTTTCTTCAAAGCCCCACTCCGGGGCTTCTGCAAGGGCTCGGGCCCAGCTACTAACTAGGGGTCTCTGCTTGATTTCCACTTCCCTTTAGCTACTCGGATGTTTGGACAGCCGCTAATGTTTGAAAAGTCCAAAGAGCG